>JAAOAK010000335.1:0-226032 GCA_013396175.1 Fusarium denticulatum | reverse complement strand
ATATTAACCTCCTATTTCTAATTTATACCTACCCCCTGTTATTAATAGTGCGGTTTTATTTTATATAGGATTCTAATTTGCATATACTTTATGCGATTTAGAATTTAGAGTTAGGCTATTACGGCTAGGCTGAGAAGGTGGAAAGACCACGGGCAGTGTGAGAACATAAGAGCGTTTTGCAGCCCTCATCACAGCAGTCTATGGAACCCTAGACGCTGGCTTTGGCGTTGCAACAGGCCACAGCACGCATCGGATCGCTCGCATACGCATAGAAAAACCCAGACACCTCTGTCGACCCATTACCCGTTCATCTGCCAAACATGTCTGAGGCCAAAGCGCCTCTATCACCACGAGCCGATTAGGGAACATGTGCAGATGTGATATGGTTCTCGCAAAAGCTGGATATCTCGGAATTCAACTCTGCTCCGTCTGATAACCTAGACCCGTGGGCTACGTCAAAAATGACGAGGCAGTAAAGGCAGGTGGTCTAGCTCTGGGTGGGCAGTGTTTAGTTAGGTTGGCGTATGACATTTGCGATAAGTCAAGATCGTCTGCGTGTAAATGAGGCTGTGTGACGAGTTACACATGCTTTAAGAAAGCGTCACTGCGTAAAGAACAAAAGCACACGAAATGATGCCTCCTTCAGCGCATATGGCGGGGCCAAACCCAAATCTCTAGCGTGTGATTGGCTAACTCGCTTCATTCTTAGCGAGTGCGATAGTGGGCTGTGCCGTTAACCGTCTCTCGATACGTAGGCCAATGTCAATGACGTCAAGACCCTGATCATCGATATCTAGCACCTCATCTCAGATCCCGTTATTTCCACGAGCTGTCTCTCAATTCATCTTAATAACCCATTGTTGAGGCTGTTTTTGTTATAGAGAATGCATCAATCTAACGAACCAGATAGTTCCTTGGCATCACCACCACCAACATCACCACCGGATATACCACCATTCTCTCCAAGATCAATGGCTGACGTCGGTACCGATTCCGGAAATCTTTTCCGTCTCAAAGACGTGCTCACTTATTTCGCCGCGGTCAAGGGGGACCTGTCAAACGTCACTGCCCCTCCCTTCATCCTCGCTCCCAGATCAGCCATTGAGATTCCAGCTGCTTGGGCTTGTCACCATGATCTCTTTCTTCAACCTGCAGATGAACCTGATGCTGGAGTGAGGGCCCTTTTACTAGCGAAGAATTACATCTGCAGTCTCAAACAGCTCGTCAATGCGGATTCTCCGGATGCTGCCAAGAAGCCATTGAACCCGTTCCTTGGTGAATTGTTTCTCGGCTCATTTTCCGACAAGTCTGGATCAAAGTCCGAACTGGTCATTGAGCAAGTATCGCATCACCCGCCCGTAACAGCATGCTCCGTATATAACAAAGAGCGTGGTATGTCATCAATTGGCTTCGCCGGCCAGGAAACATCCTTCAGTCTCGTCAATGGCGTCACCGTGCGTCCAACAGGATGTGCAATTATCCAAGATCATAAGCATAATGAGCAAAGTCTCATGACGATGCCTACAATATTGGTCAAGGGGGTGACGACCGGGAATCCATATCCAGAGATGGAGGGTCCAGCATACATCGCCAGCTCGAGCGGTTACTTGACGAAAATCGGATTCCACGGCAAAGGGAGACTTGGGTACGGTCAGAAGAACCAGGTTGTCGCTGAAGTATTTGCTCCGAATGACAAGGATCATCCGTTATATCGCATCACGGGCCAATGGACTGGAGAGATTAAGGTTGAGGACTCGTCAAAAACGACGCTAGAGGAATTTCACGTCGACAAGATCCCAATCTCACCTCTCGAGGTCGCGCCCGTAGAAGAGCAAACACCATGGGAATCTCGTCGGGCTTGGTTTAAAGTGACACAAGCTATCAAGCAACATAACATCGAAAAGGTATATGCTCACAAGAGCACGTTAGAAGAGTCTCAGAGAAGGCGACGAGTTGAAGAGGACAAGACCGGGAAGCAATGGAACCGTCTGTTCTTTACTCAAATCCCCAAGGGCGACGAGACGCTTGAGTCGTTAGTGTCAAAGGTTCCTGAGAAATTAAGTATACTTGATTTCACAAAGACGGGGGGCGCGTGGAGATTTATTGGGGCTGATAGAGCGGAGGAGGTGAAACGGCATTTGAGTCGCGATAGTTTACCATAGCGCTGTTACAAGCACAAAGCATTAATAATATATTATATTGTATGGATACGTCTACTACCAATCCTAGCTGATAAAAAGCCAAGAGCTGAGTCTAACTATCCATCTCGTCCAACACTCCACGTTAGATCTTATCAACGTGCTCTCCAGTCTCATGTTGAGCAGCAAGCTTCTCGTCAATAGCCTCGGCCCTGCGAGCGAGATCAGCCTGCAGGTTTGCAGTATACTCGCTCTTGTCGACGAAGGGAATGAACCAAGGAGCGTTGGTGAAGAGATAGTTCATCTCCTCCAGAGGAAGCTGCTTGGTCTCAGGAACGAAAGCCCAGACGCAGAGGGCATTTGTGAAGTTGCAGATAACGAAGACGAGGTAGTATTTCCAGCCAACGGCCCCCATGGCAATACCAGTCACCTGGCCAATCATGGTGTTGAAGGCAAATGAGGTCATGGTCGCAAGAGAAACACCCTTGGCTCGGGTACGGGTATCGAAGATTTCGGCGGGGATGATCCAGGAGAGAGGCCCGCAAGTGGCTGAGAAAGAGAAGTTATATGCCCAGGTAACGATGATGAATCCCCAACCCTGAGCAGCGCTACCGGAACCGGGAGGATAGACAACGAGCATGATGGTGGCGATGATAAAGGTGAGCATGTTGAACAGGTTACCCCAGATGAGAGTCCATCGGCGACCAAATCGATCAATGAAAGCAATGCAAAGAGCCTGAGCGATCAGAGCAATAATGGAGTTAATAGCCTGATACTTAAGCGCATCTCCAGGTCCAATTCCAGCTTGTCCATAGATAGTAACAGAGTAGTACTGGATAGCAGACACACCTGTCATCTGGATCGACGCCTGAAGACCACAAGCAATCAAAAGACGACGGAAGCAAGAAACATCCCTAAAAAGCTCGAGATACGACTTGGCACCATTGGTATGCTCGTCGGCAATGCTTTCCTGAATCTGCTCGATCTCCGCACGCACCCAGGGATCGTCCTCGTTGCCGTTGGAGTGGAGGCGAGCCAGGGTCTTGAGCGCGTCGTCTTGCTTACCCTGGTCCATAAGCCAGCGGGGAGACTCGGGGAAGACAAAGATGAGAGCACCAAGGATGACGGCGGGGATGATCTGGATGCCGAGGGGGATTCGCCACTGTCGGTTGTCGCTGAAGTTGGTGAAAGTACCCCAGCCGGTCCACGACGCGATAAGAGCTCCGATTCCCAGCATGAATTGCTGGAGAGCTGTGACTCGGCCTCGGATGGAAGGGTGTGCGATCTCAGCTTGGTATAGAGGAATGATCATGGTCAAGAAACCGACGCCAAGACCAGCGAGGAAGCGACCGGCCATGAGGTATGAGATTTTGGGAGCCCCAGTCTGGAGAGCACCTCCGAGAGTGAAGATTATAGAGCCAATGGTGATAGTCCATCGTCGACCGGTGTATTCGGTTGTAGGTCCAGCGAACATGGCACCAAAGAAGGCACCGGCGGTGAAAAGCGCAACTACAGCACCACTACAAAAGTCAGTATCCAAACAGTCTCTATGGGAATTGGTGACTTACGTATCGGCAGCTGTGTCGCTAGTGTTGAACTCCCGGTGATAAGATGGCGACGCAATGACCTGGGCGATAACACCCAAATCATAGCCAAAGAGAAGCGATCCAAAGGACGCAAACACTCCGACGAGGAACTGGTAAACCTTGGGCTTCATGATGAAACTGAATATGCAGGCAACGATGGGGAATTGAAGTGATCGACACGAGGGGGGATTTCAACAGCTTTTAATACTTTTCATCAACGACCCAGAAGCTTGGAGCTACAGAGTAGCATCGCCCTTCTCGCGCTCCAATAGCTCATGGTCCCAGCGATAGCAACCCCAGAACTCAATGCATCTAGCGTGAAAAGCTCCCCGTGGGGAATGGGGGCACGCAAACGACCCTCGTGGAAAAACACGAAACAGTGCCGAAGACACGCTAAGGGAGGAATCTATTAACAGCGCGTGACATTGGCATAGAAGCGCTTCTTCATGATTGGAGCGCAAAAGAGCATTCTTAAGCTAGATGTTAATGGTGAGAGAGGAATGCCAAGCTAATAAGGAGAAGGACAACCCGCGTATTGTTATCATGGGTTAAGGTCGGGTTGTTTGCCGGATTCGTGGGTGTGGGGTTTCAGCTGACATGTTTGGGAGGGCGCTATGCTGCTTTTATCGTCATGGCCGGGGGAGGAGTCGATGCGGAATCGTGCCGGGCCTGGGAACATGGGAAATGGGTTGGGCTGGGCTTGGGGTGATGCATCCGAGGTACGAGCATGTGGATGACTTTGTATGAATGGCAGATGGGATGAAATTTCATGATCCGAAGTTCGTGATGGGGAGAGATCAGGGCATGTCAGGATGCTTGGCTGTATGCCAAGATGGTCTTGGGTGAGGTTATAAAACGGATTGTGAATATTCGTACTGGTACTCTGATCAAGGGAATAAAAGTTATCTATGCTTACTGCTTAAAGACTGGGCCCAATGGGGATGCAGGTCAGATCCAGAGAGCAATGCTTGTTGTCGCGTGGTTTTGTGGGTTTACGAAGTGTTGCTCGCAAAGCTGCATTGCCAGTGTCGATCTCGATTATTGACAGTTTTAAATCATTTTCATTGCTGGAATAATTCACAACCGAGAATCCTATAGGAATTGCGCTGTCTAGTGGCATTGCGTCGCTGAGCTAAAATTATCATTGGTGCAAATACAGGGGAAGCAATCCTCTGTAAAGCACTAGGCTGGTTCAGGTTTATCGGACCACTCACGTTGATATATGCTATTTCCGGCATAACGATAGGCTGTGAGTCGCAGGGCTTGCTTAATTGGCTAATCCACTTGGTTATCGCGTTATCTGTTATTATTTATCTCTTATCGATTAGAAACACTTATCAGCTTAGATAGAGTTTATCAGGAAGGTGAATAATAAACAGATTAGAATATTTTATATTCTACATAAAACCTAAATACTAGAAGTCCTAGGACATTATACTAAAGAAATAGTACTCCACTCCGATAAGCTGAAATGAGGCAACAATAAACATTGAATCATCCTATGGTCCATCATTTGGAACTTATATAGATCCTCTTCGATTTCCGCGTCGCCAACAGCTGTAACGTCTACTCCGTGCTGCATAGTGGTTTTTTATCACTCACAGGAAAACTCACATCAGAAGAGGCATGTTCCAATGCGTACTCCCGAAGTTTCATCTCAAAAATGCGCTCCACTCCTGTCCGATCATTAATGTTAATCCTCTAGAGATGTCTCCCCAATGTGCTGTAATATGATGGTATTGCTGATTAAAGGCCCAAGTTGGGGAGAATATCGGTAATCCTCTCTCCACATTCCGATCCTTGTAAACTCGCGTTCTCCATTATCATCAAGGGTCTCCTCAACGAGAAGTCCGAAAGCCTCAGTGTCCTTATTACTGGGCTTGATGGGCATGACTGAGTTGTCTCGACGAAGATATAACGGAATAAGGAAGTGAAGCAATGAATAGTCAGGTATTTTGCTGAATTGGAATCGGAATGTTGCATGTTGCTGCTATCCCTCGCAACCCAGCAGCCGTAGGGACTCTAATCCAACTGAGCAAAGTTTGATATCATGGTCCTGTTTTGTTTGGTATTGGGTCGCACGGCAAGATTTGTCGGTTAGCTTACCTGGTTATGGTTCTGCCAGAAAAACTAAGTCGCGTTCTTGATATCAACAGTTCCTTCAAATTGAACCGGTATCAGGAGGCACCGTATCCGCAAGATGGCTTGCTCAAAAGATGTAAATGTATTGGCGCCTGGCGGGGTCAAGACACTTTCACTCAGCAAAGCTTAAGGTCGGAAGAGGTCAGACTCGAATGAGTTGGCATCCGATAGTAATCCTCGGCCCTAGGTCACACATGGACGCCCCCTCAAGAACGGAACCGGAAAAGCTAAGCCAAGACCATGAAGGTAGAAACCATAGTCTGTGCCTTTACAAGTATAGACTTCTTCCGATCAACCCGGTGTCTTGGCCTCTCCGGTTGCCAGAGAAGACCCTGCATCCAGCTCTCGAGCCATATGCCAGCGAAATATGGATTTCCTGATAATTTGGCTTTTACACCTGCCAGTCCTGATATGGCAATAAACCTATCTTGTTCGTAGGTCAGTTCACAATTAGTATACCTCTCCACAACCCAACCCCAGGAATAGCCAATATCATTGTCTTCGAGGCTGTGTAAAGTCCCCCGATCGTGCGACTGTGGATCACCCCAAGGAGAAGCTTCGCTTGTGACACGAGATGCCACGGAACTGCCTTCACATTCCCACCATAATTGGTCACTTCCAAGACACAGGATCCGCCTGGACAGGCATCGTTCTTGCAAGACCCAAGCCCTGCGATTTATGGGGGATCTGATCACGTCAGCCCTGTAATCAGTCAAGTTTTGAGGTTCGACAAAAACGTGGTCAGCTTTGCTTGGTGATTGCTGATCATTTCCTTCATCAGTGGGCTGACAGTAGGAGGGCGGCTTTGGTCTTGCTATGCTTCGGGGTCGACATTTGCGAAAGACGGCGGCATCGGATACTTCCCAGCAAATCATGATTGTGAGGAAGGAAAAGCGATAGAAGTCCATCATCAAAGGGGCTTCATGCCTAAAGTCGGGACCATCATCGTCTTGGATAATGCAAAGAGAGTCGATCCAGATGTAGCGGATAGGAATTGTGCGACAGATAGACACAAGGTCTCTGTAGTCTTGACTGGACAGACTATCGGGTTGAGGACTGCAGTAGACTTGGCAGTTCTCTTGAAGCAGTATGGGTGTATTCTCAGACCACCGGTGCGAAAGCGTGACGTAGGGGACTTGAGACTGCTGAGTCTCGAAAATAGACCATGTTGGTGAGTCATTGCCATCGAGGTCTTATAATCTCTTCGGCATCTTTGCATCTGGAGATGAAGAAATCCTCTTTATGCATAAAGAATGCTCGGTGTCACATCCAAGGATATTAGAAATGCCTCCCATGATAGGTGCATAGGGCTTTCGCCTCTGGTGGCCCATGAAATTTCCAATGGCCGATCTGGGTACGTCTGCTTCTTTCATTCTTGAATCGCCGACAGTTTTTGTCTCGTAAGAACTCTCAGAGGAGACCACGATTCTAGGAAAGTCCGGCACTGCTGTGAGGCATATCTTGCAAAGACTCATTTTGCTGGAAAGATTAAAAGCTGACTTGAGCTCAAATAAGGATTGCCACGATATGTAAGACTGCTTGCCCTAAAAGGTATGATGAGAGTGTGATGGTGATATGATATGATATGTTTACTGTTCTACGTAACCCTGGTAGGTGAGTTATTAAGCGCGCACCTATTGATTTAAAGGAACGAATCGCATCCGACTTCGGCTTAATTGGGGAGCAATCCAGCAGTATTTGAGCCACTTATGCGCCAGATGAAATTCAACTATGAAAAGAATTAACCGCTTCAATTGAACGTGCATTGTTTCAGGATCCATGTCACTTCAGTCGTGGACTAATCATGCGATTGAGATGCCCGCAGTGGAGAGGGGTTCTTAAGCGCCGACTTTTGATGGCCATATAACACTGCAAGCCGCAACTTATCCTCTCTGGATTCTATGAACCTAACGGAATAATGTTTGGATTCTGGAAAAAGTCTCCTATTATTTGCCATATCGTTGGCAGCCTGGGTTTCATAACAGGAGCCTGGAGCTACTTCGATAACTTGCTGCAATACCTTGGCCTTTACCAACAGCTACATAAGACAGCGGGGCAGATTGACCACCAAGCGTCTACAGATATCACCGTTACAGACAGCATCAAGCTTCATGTTGAGTAAGTCACTCCAATAGTGTGCGCAAAGGTCTGCCTGACAGCAAGTTCTTCTAGCAACTTATCCTGGGATACTACAGAAGACACGCTTTTACAAGTCTTCAGCGAATATGGAGACGTCACAGATGCTGTAGGGTCTCTTCAGAATCATCTTTAAACTTCTAGAATGCTGAGCTGATACCGTAGGCTGTAATGCGCGATACCGAAACAGGTCACTCACGACACTTTGGGTTCGTTACGTTCAACAAATATGAAGAGGCATGCGATGCCCGACGGGGGCTACATAACGAAGAGTGAGTCTGACCGACTGTTAAATGACCGTTATGCCGATCGTGACCGTTTCCCATCTAGAGTTGATGGGCGTCGCCTCAGGGTGAGGAGGGCTCCTCAAAGAATACAAGAGGTTCAGGAAAGGGAGAAGTCCAAGATGGCTTAGGCGACTATTGGTAAAGTCTTCAAGATCTTGCCTCATTACGTGTCCAATAATACATATTATATACCCATGTAAAGCTGGTAATAAACTATTGGGGCCACGTTGTCTGATGACAGGCATGTCAGCTATCATTACAATTACGCGAACTGGGAACAGAATATGCCCAGATCTTTTACCCCTATCAGGCAGATAACAAAAAGCCCACGACGTAATTTTAACTTTCATGATTCTGGAGTTCGTGATTGAAATCACATTGATAGTCCAAGATCTACGGGCGATCCCCGGCTGAGCTGAAAGATGCACGGGAGGTAGAGTGAGGTCATTTAGCTAACCAAAGATAAACTAAATGGAGTTTGACTATTGGCTCAACTACGTCTTCCCATAAGACATTACGCTCACGCCAAAGACATTGTGCCGCGTTCTGCACGATGACGCGAGTTAATCCAGTGATTGGTATGCTCCAACGTTAGAAATGGATGCAAGGGAAATATATCGTGGACCGGAATCCAATATAAAAACGGTAAAACCGCGTCCTCTCACTTGATGCCTGTATCTCTCAAACAATACAGACAGAAGCGCATATTACACATTATTATCTATCCCTCCACAACCATACAAGCCGATATGTCCAAACTCTATGTCGGGTAGGATATTCCAACAGTATTCACAGGATCATGGCCTTACAGAGAGCTAACCTTGACGAGAAACCTTGCTGGTAGTACAACCGATGAAAGCCTTCGAAAGACATTCGCAGATTACGGCCAAGTCTTGGACTCGGTGAGATCACCTCCGCTCTTGAGGTGGAGGAACTAATCCATTGAGAAGATTGTGATGCGGGACCGTAATCTGGTAACTCTCGAGGCTTCGGGTTTGTTACCTACGCCAGTCCAATGGAAGCCAGCGCTGCAATTGGCGCTTTGAATGATCAAGAGTAAGTTTTCAAACTAGGCTTCTCGGAATGTGATGGTCTGACAACGCAATCACTTAGTCTTGATGGAACCATATCACTGTCAACATGGCCAATGCCTGTCCGACCGGTGGCAGTGGTGGTGGATTTGGCGGTGGATAAGGTGGTTATGGTGGGGGATACCAACAGGGAGGGAGATACGGCAATAGTGGTTATTAGCAAAGAGGATACGTTGGAGGCCATTAAAGCCGCCGATATGTGATGTAGATGTCTACAAGCTGCTCTTATAAGTTATCGCCCCTGGAGAAGCCCTTGCAACGCTTCCTCGGTATCATATGCCTTCAACAGCTCAGCCCTAAGCTTTTCAATCTCATCCTTCTGCTCCTTCCTCACGCCGTCCAACATACCCTTCGCGGGACCAATAAGGTGAGCGTCGCTGAGCTCCATGACCACTGCCATGAGCACCAAGCTATCTCCCATCTTCGCCAGCTTTCCATCCGCGTCAAGGCCATTCATGATCTTCAACAGCCTCTCGAAATCGGCATCACCCGGCTCAAGGATGACTCGCAATACAGCACCTTCGTCACCGTTGACGAGGTACTTGTGAAAGAGGTTTGGCGTAACAGTCTGAGGCTTGCCCACTTCTAGTGGCTGAGCGGAAGCTTCTAGGGCGTCCAGGTCGGGATCAGTGCTCTTGTAGACAGAGACAGACCCTTCGATGAGATCAAATGTTTCTGAGAAGCTTGTGTGGAAGTGAGGAGGCACAGTAGTCCCGGGGGTCATGGCTTCAATAAAGATGGTACGCTTGCCATCGTTGAGGGTTGTCGACTCCTCGAGCTGAAAGCGGCGTTGATCCCAGCGACGTTCTGATGACATACTAATGAACAAGAGCGATAAAGGAGATAGTCAAGAGTAAAAGTAATTGTATGAATTATCATGAAACAATTCGCTCAGCCCAGATCCCATGGTTAAATACTCGACCTCACTTCGTAATGCTGACGGCTTATTCAGCGGCTTATTAGCTACTAACCCCGCCGCGTTACGCCTTTGGGGTTAGTGATTATGAAGGATCCAGATCTGCGCCACGAGATATCTTATCTAGGCGCAATTACTGATTAGATAGCTGAACTAGCATTGCTCTTAGAGTCCTGAAATTCTATGAAAACTAAGAATGCTTCTGTTGCTTTTAATATAATTGGTAGAATGAAGATTGCCTGGATTCGGAATAGTGCTAATTGGGATCTCCAGTTGTGGGTAAAACTGGAAGTAAGTGGACCTTGAGCTGCCAATCAAACATATCAAAAGTAACCGCCTGCCGCCCTTGTTATCAGGCCTTCAGACGCTTCCAACTACAGCCTTGTCTGAAATTGAGATATTTAGCTTCAACAGTATAAGCTATGCATGCAATATCATTTCTCATCCTCGCAACCTTCTATAGAGCTGCGTATACCAGCCTTATCAACCTTGGCGCGACAGTGACCGTCAATGGGGTCTATTACTTCGTCCATCCTAAGCAGGTAGCAGTTCTCCCGTTGTCTTCCAGTCACAACCAAGGGCTTGTCGACTTTGTCCCGGTTACAATATTTGAGGCAACGGACAACCGATTTGATGAGTCTACTCTTAGCGACACCATCAAGACTTGGCTTGCTAAGGACGATGTGTTTAATGAAGGGTTCTTACAAGGTGCGTTATTATTCGCTTGAAATTGGAAGTATGCGCTCACAGTTATAGATATCTACGTGAAGAAAGATTCTGATGGTGTCCCTGGTCTGCCAATTTATCAGTATCAGGGTAACGCATCGTTGTCGTGGCAAGAAATCAATTACTCTTTCAACGCTCCCAACGGTCCTTACATCTTGAACCCTTCGACAGGCTCTCTACATACGCCATATCGTCTTTATGTCGACACTCAAGGTGCCTTCACCCAGGGCGTCATACCGCTCTCGAGCGGATCTTTCGCTCCACTCCCCGCTGCACTACCTGGCTCCTCAACCATAACAATCGGTGTCCCCTCAAGAATTTACTACACTCCATGTGACAAATATCCGCTCGCTGGAGTGCGTATCGGCGTGAAGGATATTTATGACGTTCACGGCCTTAAGACAGGTGCTGGAAGCCGTGCCTACTATGACCTCTACCCCGAAGCCAATGGCACTGCACCCGCAGTACAATATCTACTTGATGCCGGAGCCATTATGGTCGGCAAAATGAAGACAACTCAATTCGCTGCACCCGAGAATGCCAGAGACGCCATCGACTACCAAGCCCCATTCAATCCCAGAGGCGACGGGTATCAAGAAGTTGGATCATCCTCCTCCGGAGCGGGGGCGGGTATAGCTTCCTACCATTGGTTGGATCTAGCTCTGGGGTCTGATACGGGAGGGTCCATTCGGGTACCAGCCGAGGACAACGGAATTTTCGGAAACCGCCCGACGCATGGTTCAGTGGACTTATCGCGTGTTATACCGTTGGGATCTGAGTTTGATACAGCTGGGTTTCTGGCTCGCGATACAGAGATTTGGGCGACTGCTTGCAGGGTTATGTACTCGAATTTAACGACGAATTATACTCGATATCCGAAGCGAGTTCTTACATACGACCTTCCCGCGGTAAAAAGCGAGGACCTTTCAGACTCGGACCGCGTTATCGTTCAATTCGTTGACAAGCTAGTCGAGTTTCTTTCGGCCGACCTCGCAACCTTTAATCACACGGACGAATGGTCTCGCAGCAATCCTGCAGCTACGCCGAGCGACTTGCGAGAGTTTGTTGGTTCGACATGGGTAGTGATTTCAGCCAAACAGCAAACTCGCCTTGTTCGAGATCCATTCTTCAAGGACTATGCAGCCGCACACGACGGACGCGTACCGTTTGTCAATCCATCCACTAACGGTAGTTGGAGCTGGTCCGACACTCTGCCTCCACTACTCGACGAAGCTGTCGCCAACAAGACCATTTTCAAGACTTGGTGGGATGCAGACAAGTTGCTCCGCATCTTTGGCAGCATGACTGGTGTTTCTAATGCACAGGTCAACTTTGTCATGGGCAAGGGAGAGTTCGACGTTGATGCTTCTATCACCAATGCTGAAGAGGTCTTGAGCTTTGTGTCAGGTGCAAGTGGCTTTATGCTTAGTAAGATCATCGGTAGAAATTACTACCTCGATGTCCTGGCTACGAGTTCACAGAGCAAGGGGCTTATCGAGAATCCACCTCAGGGTGTGACGGACGTTCAGTCGCTCGACAAGAAGACGGTTCGTTTGTCATATGAACCGACTACCATCGGAGCTCGAGACCTGTTGGAATCAGTTAAAGACAAGTGCAACGGCCTAGCTGAACCCCGTGGAGACCCTCAACTCGAAAACAGTCGCCGTCGTCTCTGGGACCAACTCACAAAGACCTTCCTCGCCGCGGCTCTCACAATCCCCGTCGCGGTAGTCTCATGGAGTGAGAACCTCGTCGACAAGAAGACCGAGGGGATCGTCTCTCTAATCCTCGGTACACTTGTCCAATGCATCGCTATCCCTGAGTTCTACCGCCCTGCTATATCTGCTGTTTGGTACAGTCGAACTGTCGAGATGGATATGCTTGTCGTCATAAGTATTACCGCTGCTTATGTCTACTCCGTTGTTGCGTTTAGCTTCGAGATGGCGGGTAAACCTCTTGACGAGGGGCAATTCTTCGAGACTAGCACTATGCTCATCACGCTCATCCTCGTTGGTCGCCTCATCGCAGCTTTCGCTCGTGTCCAAGCTGTTTCGGCTGTATCTCTCAGATCTAAGCAGAACAACATTGCTGTTCTGGTTGAGAAGGAAGGGGATCGTGAGATCGATGCTCGTCTTCTTCAGTATGGAGACGTGTTCAAGGTTCTGCCTCACTCGAGAGTTGCTACTGATGGTGTTGTGCTATCTGGCAAGACAGATGTTGATGAGTCTATGCTTACTGGGGAGACGCTCCCTATTGTTAAGCAGAAGGGCAGTGATTTGATTGCGGGTACTGTTAATGGAGATGGTACTGTTACTGTTCAGTTGACGCGTCTTCCGGGGAAGAACACTGTCACTGACATTGCTCAACTTGTTGAAGAGGCTGCCAAGTCGAGACCCGAGATCCAAGACCTCGCCAACAAAGTCGCCGGCTGGTTTGTCCCCGCAATGGCTACTGTCGCCATTCTGGTTCTTGTCATCTGGATCGCCTGCGGTATGGAGGTGCTCGACTACGACACGGCGAAGAGTGTTGGCGATGCCATCACCTACGCAGTAGCTACACTTGCAGTCGCTTGCCCGTGTGCTCTTGGTCTTGCAGTCCCCATGGTTCTCGTCGTTGCTGGCGGCATTGCAGCTCGAGGTGGTGTCATCATCAAATCCGCTGATACTACTGAGGGAGCACGTAAGACTACCGATGTTGTCTTTGACAAGACTGGTACGATCACTGAAGCTGAACTTGCTGTCACCGAGCAGGTTAATCTAAATGGGGACATGGCGGACAACCTCGCTTTGGCCAAGGCTCTTGTTTCTGGCGGTAAACATCCTGTCTCGGCCGCAGTTGAGAAGCATCTAGAAGATCAGTCCATCAAGGTCATGCTTCAGGTGGTTAATGTTCAAGTTGTACCAGGTGCTGGAGTCGAGGCAGACTACTTGGACTCAACTCTCAGAGCTGGAAATGCTCGATGGACTGGAGCTGATAAGCTGGACGATGTGTCGCGCCTTCAGCATGGTGGTCTCACCACTCTCGTCGTGACTCGCGATTCTGTTCCTCTTATCGTCTTTGGCCTCTCCGCTCAGATCCGCCCGGAAGCAGTGCGAGTTATTTCTGAGCTCAAGTCTCGCAACATCAACGTCCATCTCGTCTCTGGAGACCAGATCAGAGCTGTCCAGGCTGTTGCAACGTCTGTTGGTATCCCACCTGAGAATGTGGTCGGCGAGCGTACGCCGCCTGAGAAAAGAGACTATGTCGCTTCACTGATGGATCAGGGCAAGAAAGTCCTGTTCTGTGGCGATGGCACGAATGACGCCATTGCTGTAGCTCAAGCCAACGTTGGTGCTCAAATGGGCGGTGGTTTGACAAGCAGCGATGTAACACAGGGTGCAGCAGATGTCGTCCTTCTGAACGGCCTTGAGGGCATTCCTTTCCTTCTAGACATCAGCAAAGTGTCGTTTCAACGCATGTACTTCAACTTTGTATGGTCTGCTGTCTATAATATTTTGGCGATCACGATGGCGAGTGGTGCTTGGGTTGAGTTCAGAATTCCACCTCGGTATGCTGGCTTGGGAGAGATGGTCAGCGTGGTGCCTGTTATTCTTGCTGCCAACTCCATGTTCTTTGCGCGATACTTTAAGCTCAAGGAATGATGATATATTGTTTATGTTGATTAGGCGCTTCGAACTCAAAATCTCGCCGTTACCTGTATTAGATTAAGCGAGCCAACTGGGCTTTGAGTTGAGACTATATAGTTTATAAAGAACTCAACTGCATAGTAGCCCAAATAAAGAATTGGTGACCTCAAACCTCGATCTTCTCCTCAAACTTCTCTTGCTTTTCACTGTCGGTCAGCTTCTTCGAGGTTTTTGCGTCCTTGCCATCAAACAGGACAGCAATCTCTTCGAGCGTCGGACCTTTAGTCTCAACAAACAAGAACCAGATACAAGCCACCTCAATGACCAGAATGACAATGTAGACAAAGTAAAACCTCCACGCCAGCTTGTCTAAGCCGATGGGGTTTACGTATTGGTTCAGAACACCAGACAAAGCCGTCACACCTAGACAAATAGCCAAGCCTTTAGCACGGATACTATACGGGAGGATCTCGGAGCAATATGCGACAGTCAAGCCTGGCCACGCAAAGCCAGCAACTCCATAGAAGAGGAATATCATGGCGAGAACGGCCCTTCCAGCACCTGTGTTACCTGTATCGGCGTATACCGCGGAACATCTGCAGAGGCCATGGTCAATTTGATAGAAGTGAATAAAATCGAGTGGGCTTACCCTGTCCAGACACTGAACACCATAAGCATGCCGACAGCTGCAATAAGAAAGAGCATTCTGCGCCCTAACTTCTCGACAAAGTAGACTGAGAAAACAATTGCTACGAGGAACGACCAGATTTGAAGGCCGCCATTGAATAAAGACTGGTCATATGGTTTCTGGATTCCAACTGATTTAAGAATATCGTGGAGGTAGTAAGATACAAGGCCATTCCCTGTGTCCATCAGTCATGGTGCTCGATATGCAGTGCTTCAGGAGATTTACCAGAGCATTGAGAAAAGAATGAGGTCAGAACGATGAGTAATAGACGTTTGCGGTTGCCGGGTGTTTGGAAGAAAACCATCCAGCCATTCTCAGCTGCTTGTGTCTCTAGCTCAATAGTAGCTTGGATTTCAGCGTATTCGGCACGAATAAAGGGATTATGTGTGTCGCCATTGGCGTGATACTGTTTAAGACCCGACCTTAGTACCGTGGTATTGGAGTGGAGAGACATGATATATACCTTGGTTAATATATCTAAAGCCTCTGCATTCCTGCCCTTAGAGCAGAGCCAGCGAGGACTCTCAGGGAGGGTGAACACCCCGAGCAATTGCAGCGTTGGCATGAGTGCTTGGAGGGCAACAGGAACACGCCAAGAAGCTTCTCCTGCGTACTTAACGGTCCCAAACACCGTCCAGGCTGCGATGATTGATCCAACGTACCACAAGGTGTTGTACATAACGGTAAGCCGTCCACGATGCTGAGGGTACGCCAGTTCCATGATCAGGAGTGGTCCCGCGCCAATGGAGATGTTGGATCCAAATCCGACGAGAAAACGACCGCCGATGAACATGCTCTCGTTGACGGATGGCACCGCTATACTTTTTAAGTTAATGTTCCAACACGGACTGAAATTGACGTACCTTGAATAACGACACCGACTATGAGGATGACGCAGCCCAGGGCGGTTGCAATGCGACGTCCAAACTGATCGGCAATATAAGGGGCTATCACAAGACATAGATTAGCCCAAATATGATCATAAGTGGCACATAGGAACTTACAGAAGAACAGGGCACTGAAAGCGCCAATGTTGACAATTGCAGTATATAAGCCAAGCGTAGAACCAGAAGGATGACCAAAATCTGTCGAGAGTGTCAGATATACGTAATACGAAAAAGCGGAAAGACATACATACAAGCTCGCCAGTTCTCAATAGTCTGCAAACCATTAAGCAGACTGCCGTCATATCCTGATGATATCTATCATTAGATTATGCCTTTTTAGGGTGTTTGTCTGATATATATTCATACCGTTGATTGTAGCGCAGAGCATCAGGAGTGGCATGCGCATGTACAGGCTACGGAGACCAGCGTGCTTATACCACGTTATGAGCGGGACTTGAAGATGCGACTGCTCCTCATGATCGATGGAAGGCCCGTCGCTCTTCTCGGAAAGCATGGTAAAAAAAGGTAGGTGACAACTTGTAGTGTTATAGAAAGAAGTAGAAGCTATCTGGATACGAATATCTTCTCCAGCCAGTGGGGGCAGCGGACGCTTTTAAGGCCTTGAGACTTGGACCAGCAAAGCTATGCTCCGTCTGTTGGAAGCGTTCCCCTGGGTATGAAAAAACACGAGAATCGGTTTAGTGGCAGATCGGCGGATTTTGGTGTAAGCGATTCTCATGTTTTTTATACCCCCTAGGCGTTGAACATGGACAAATGGAAATGGGGAACAATTCAGTTGGCCCGGCTGGAGCAAGTTCATCCTTTTCCAGCCAGAATCTCTAGTCATCGATAACTGCTGGTGTCGCCACGCTACGTCCTCTTTGAGCAGCGGCATTGCAGCCAATCAAAAGACTTAGATTCCGGGCTGCACAACACATCAAAGCTCGGCTCACTTACCAATCAAAAGGGTCGAATTCCGTTCACCATGATATCATTGAGTATCACGCGTGTTCTTCCCATTGTTCAATAACTGCTGTTACCCTACTTTACACCTCAGTCCCTAGTCTTGCTTCATCACCTCCATTTTAAAACCACCTCTATCTTGCACATCACATCAAACATACCAACATAACATGGGCTCACTCGGCGTCGATATTCCTCACCTGAGGCGCAATGAGAATTCCAAGCAGCTCATAGTTAACGGGCGTCCATTTCTCATGAGAGCAGGCGAACTTCAAAACTCTTCATTGTCATCAGTTGAGTACATGGAGCCAGTTTGGCAAAAGATGGTCGACACAAATATCAACACTCTGCTAGGCTCTGTGACCTGGGAGATGATAGAGCCCGAAGAAGATATTTTTGACTTTTCTGTCCTGGACGAGATCATAATTGCGGCACGGAAGCATTCGATGCATCTCGTGTTGCTCTGGTTCGGTTCCTTCAAGAACGGTAGGACCCCCCTTCTGTGGCATGGTTTGCAGGTATTGATGGGGCTTAGGGCTTTCAACATATGTGCCATCGTGGGTCAAGCTGAACCCGAAGCGATTCCCTCGAGCAAAACTACGCAAAGCTGGTGGTCGTCTTGAAACGGCTGATGTCGTATCAATCTTTCACCCGGAATGTTGTAAAGCTGACGCCAAAGCCTTCGGTGCACTCATGCAACATCTACGCGAGTTCGACCAATCTTACTCCACAGTCATCATGGTTCAGGTTGAGAACGAGAGCGGTCTGCTGGGCGATTCGCGTGATGGGTCTGAACTAGCTGAGCAAGCCTTTCGCCAACCTGTTCCTCGGGAGCTGCTTGGCTTCCTCACTTCAAGCTGGGAAAGCCTTCATGAAGATATCAAAACGCACAACCTGGCACACCTCGATCCTCTTCGCGATCTTGAAGGTGGCGATTGGGAGACAGTCTTCGGATCAAGTCCACGTACCGACGAGCTGTTCATGGCGTATCACTACGCTCTCTACGTGAATCAAGTTGCAGGAGCTGGCAAAGCACAATATCCCATTCCACACTACACCAATATGTGGATGAACTACGCCGGGGATGATACCGACAACGACTTCCCTGTTATCGTGGGTGGGGGCGGTATGCCCGGGGATTATCCCTCTGGCGGTGCTGTAAGCAACGTCATGGATATCTGGATGCAGTTCGCGCCCAATCTGGACTTTCTCGGTCCTGATATCTATCTCAACGATTACGATAAGTCCTGTGCAAAGTATAGGCATAGAAATCAGCCGCTCTTTGTTCCGGAACAGAGACGCGATGGGTATGGCGCTCGGCGTATATGGATTGCTTTTGGCTCCCATGCCGCGATCGGCACGGCTCCCTTTGGTGTTGATACGGTAGAACCAGCCGACAATCCCCTCACCAAGCATTATGCACTGCTCAAGTCAGTTTCAGCTATTATCCTCGAAGCACAGCGTCAGCCTAACTCATCAGTCGGATTCTGCTTCGACGAGATTCCCGGCAGTGCATCCACAGGGATCTCTCAACCCATCAAGCGGAGCTGGGGAGGTTTCGACATTACCATCGATCGATGCTTCGTATTTGGAAAGGCAGGACCAGGTTCAGGTATGGTCATTCATCGAGGGAACGGTAAGTTCCTTTTGATCGGGTGGGGGTTCCACGTCAGCGCGAAGAGTTCGGTGAAGAATGCAGCTTTTACCGGCATCCTCAAATTCGAGGAAAAGGCTGTCGACGATGAGGAGATTGGTAGTTTACGAACGGTTCGTATGTTGAATGGGGATGAGACTCGGAGTGGCAGCTTTGCTATGATGCCTAATGAGGATCCTGACTATGGCGGCTTTCCTATATCTGTCACCATCCCAGCTAGGACAATGATTGCTGAGGTAACATTCTATTCTGTTTTTGAGTAGCTTAGAAATTTCCAAGACTGGCCATAGCATTTAATTATTTAATTGATGAATTTGACCTGTAGAACCTTTGTGTCCCTATCTTTGTCTCTGCCGTGTTGTTCTTCTCTTAAATCGCAGCAGTTTCGTCAATATTATACATGCTTACGCCGGCCAACGTAAAGGCCTCAATATCAAATGCAGTGTATCTGCCTTGTCCGTTGACCTCTTGAGCACGAGCTGTAAAGCTATCCATGTCAAGATCCATACCCGAGGTTACTGGTGCAAGTTCCTTCTCACCAAGGGGAAGCGAGTACTGTATCAAGAACCGCAGCATCCAGCCGTCAAGTCTATGTGTTCTGTAATCACTGGAGAGTAAGCAGTAATTCTGAAAGGTGACGAGTCGACGCATCTATCGATAATCAGTCCCGGCCATTTTTTCATAGTTGACTAACATACCATGGACTCGGTGTTTGGCCAGTAGCGTCGCAGTTCAAGGATGGCCTCAAAATTTGACTTGAGGGCATCTCGGACAGGATTGATATCTTCGGCCATACTGAACAAAAGCGTATGGAGTAAGACTGACGAGGATACGA
This sequence comes from Fusarium denticulatum, assembly GCA_013396175.1. NCBI lineage: Eukaryota > Fungi > Ascomycota > Sordariomycetes > Hypocreales > Nectriaceae > Fusarium > Fusarium denticulatum. The sequence continues at coordinate 206,357 of JAAOAK010000335.1, read as the reverse complement.
CTGCCATGTGACCGACAGTTGGATAGATAACTTCGCAATTTTCTTTCTGCCGAGCTAGTTTGAGGAGGTCGCTGTACGAGGAAGCGTGGAATTTGCACTTGGCTTGATACATCACCGCTAGTGGTGATGACGATGCTGCGGGCTCGAGAAAGCGAAAGTATAGCAGGGTGGCGTAGTGATGATAGCCTAGGTGGAGAGCGATGAATGCGCCCCCATGGCCTTGTTCAATGTGTCGATCAAGATTCTCCGTGCTCATCCTAGCACTTGGGGGGATTGTCCGTTCCCAGTCTTCTAGTACTGTAGACAGCGACGCGACAGTCGATTCAATCTCGTCATTACTGATGTTTCCATGAACACTGCGATGATTGAGATCCTTGATCGGTCCAAACAGGCGAACCAGGTGAATCTTGTGCGCCCATAGTCCTGGCTGCCAAGGTACCTTGAGTTTCGTCTCGTCTGGGGATAGAGATTCAAAGATGGGTTCGTGCATTGGAAGATCAACGGTAATATCGGTGTCTCGAATCTGTGGGGCCAGTCCAAGACTGGAAGACGACCAGCGATCGGCCATGTACAGCGTCCACCACGCCCTTATCCTTATCTCGCGGTCGATCAATGTCTCGGTCGCAAGAGTGTCGGCCTCCATAATTTGTAGCAAATTGACACCGATACCTGTGAACGGTAAGTAGCCGCCAAATGGGACTTTTGGTGTACCACTTACGGAAGAATAGGGCTTCAGAAGAAGGATTCAGGTGGGCAGCGTAGAGGTTAGCGATTAAAATACATGTCTGCACATTCTCAATGCAAATGTTTTCCAAGTCCGCCAGAAGTAAGCGCTTGGATTCGCCAATGTATGTGTCTTCCAGCGCCCTAATATTCTCATGTGCATCGAATCTAGCGCCCATACTGCAAATGGCCAGCAGTAGCGCTCTATTGACAGAGCCATCCTGTACCTGTTTCCTTAGGGTAGCAGGGTGGAATAAGCTATGGGGCCGATTATGGAGCTTGGTAAGGTAGTGATGAACAAGACGAGTAGCGACGTCGACTGGGATATCGACTGTAGTCAAATTTGGCAGCAGGGAAAGTCTTTGGGCAGTGACGTTTGTCAAACAGGAAGTACACTTGAGGTTCTTCACCTGGCACTGGTCGCATGAGTCTCCCACTCGCCCGTTTTGGCGGGTGCATTTCCGCTTGATCCTGCGGCATTCGGTGCATGCTTTGAGGGGCTTCATTGTAACCAAGGAAGTGCTGTATCCAGTGATGTTTCTGTTTGAGGAATTGTGACCCGATCTGGGATGGAGAGGGGGTCATTAGGGGCGGAATAATCCTTAGGCGCTTGTTACCTTGTCGTCATCGGAAATGGCGGTCTCTAGTTGGCTATTATGCCGGTCGCCGCACAGAAGCGGAGTGGAGATGACAGAAGTTCAATCAGCTTTGGAAATTCCTTATGGGAAAATGGCTTTTATGAAATGACTTGATCTCCGCCAGTCAGTGCCTATGCGCATTAGCAATTAATTGTTTCATATCATGCGCTTTGGCTTGGTTCTGCTGATCTTCGCTTATACTTACACACTTGTAGGAACTCAGTTCCCCGCATCGGAAATGCAGCATTCCAATTGGCCAAGATACCGCCACTCCTTCAATGCAAGCAAGGTACGGAGTATCACTCTGCCGGTTGTTCTTAAACTCGAAACTACACAAAGGGGATCATTATGGGGGATAATTATAAAGCAGTGCTTTGCACTAAACTCTGGTCTAAACGAGCGCAATATCTCAACCAGGCCTGGTAGGTAGCCCACTGTCCATGCTGATATCTGATAATAAGGCAAGCCCTCGAAATTTACTTACTGCACCTGTACTTGTCACCAGTTTCGGTAATACAACTAATACAAATAAATCAACTCTTATCTACAGCGAGACCCAGAGAGTACGAATTACACAAGATACTTCGCAAAGCGTTCCCGAATTCTGGGGCCTGTCAAACTCGGAATCCGCCTTCACAAAGCCGTTAGCAGTAATGTCAGGGAGATGAGCATGCCCTCTGTTCTCCCCAACAAGCTGAATTTTGGTGATGATAAACTGTCGGAGGTCCCGTCTCACTTCCAGAATTATGGCTCGTCCATAAAGTTTGTGGCTATGGATCCGTTATGGGATATACCTAAAGCGGAGGCTGTTACTCCTGCTAAAAAGTGGTCTACTAACATGGGTAGTCTTTACCCTTTTCTACGTGAGGAGAATCTCATAGATACGATTGACAGAGTATATGCAGTCATCGGGCCCCTATCAGTATCAAGCGCTTGATCTTATTAAGCTTCTCAGCGCAAGGCCACACCCGATGATCCGGTAATGGCAGCGGGTGCAGGGCTTGTGAGAGCTTCCTAGGAGGCTGAAAGGGCTGTCGAACCCAATCTTGTCAAGTGACCCTCAGACACGACTTGATGAAGACTGTGGAAGGGATAGTTTATTGCCGGGCTCACCAATTGATCTAATCTTCAACTCGACCCTGCCCTTAGAATCTTTGTCCGGAGACTTCACATTCTCGTCTGCAGTCGGGATTGGAATTGATAGATTTTCTGATTTTTCATTTCCTTTTTATGAATCTCCTGCCCTAGGTATAGAAGCTTACTTTATATAACAGACATTTATTAGTATAGAATGACTGAAGCCTGGGTATGAAGTGGCTCAATGGCTCAAGCGGTGGTTGACTAAGAAACTACAGATACTAAAAATAAGAAATAGAAGCCGTTCTTAAATGCCGTCATCCAAACTGATGACAAGCTGCCCAGGTCTCCACTGTATAACCTTTCGAATCCGAGGGTCTTAATCTAAATCATCGGCAGTCGAACGTGCGGGGAAACTTGCTGCACTTCCGATGCACCCGCTGATGCTAGTTCCGCCTCCGGGCTTCCGCGATGGTTTTACGTGGCAGGAGTCGGGATAGATGTGTAATCAGATAAACTTGCAGATACGCAAAGCAAGTATAAAAGCTGGAGCTATAACCTCTTGTTTTTGTGTTACGTTTATTATACATTCTATTGCTAGAATGTCACTTAATATTGAGTCTTCGATTATCTGGGCCACGAGCCTGCCAATCCTTCTTCAAACGTCGACCGGAGTCGGCTTCTTCATCCTTGGATACATCGTTTACTACCGCTACCTCTCCCCACTGGCCAACTACCCTGTCCCCTCCTCGCCTCGGTTACCAACCTGTGGAAGACCTACCATCTCTGGACCTTGCATCTACCGAATACACTGGTCCGTTTGCACGAGAAATATGGCGACATTGTACGGGTCGGGCCAAATGACTTGTCGTTTCGTAATCCCGACGCTGTTAATACCATCTACAAGGCTGGTCGGCAACTGCAAAAGACGGGATTTTATGATGGGTTTACGACTTTCAATCCCAACCTGTTTGGAACCCAAGACGAAGAGGTATGCTAGACCCCACCGGCCAATCGGCGTTGAGCTAAGTCTAGTATTAGATTCACGCCATCAGGCGTCGCCAAATGGCCCATGCCTTCTCCCTGCAGTCCATCAAGGAGATGGAGCATTTCGTTGACAGCCATATCGTGAAGCTGAGGAGAAATCTCGATCACTTCTGTGACACCAAACAAGATTTTGATCTCAAGCACATGATTGCCTTTTATGTCTTTGACGTGCTAGGTGAGCTCGCCTTTAGCAGAAGTTTCAACTCACAGGATGAGAGAGATCTAGCTCGATTACCGCCCATCAATGACCATGTCTATCTTGCATGCTTGATGGGAATGACGCCAGATGCTGTCCTATGGATCAAGAAGGTTCTCCCATTTATCCCCATCCCGTGGCTGCGACGCCTATTCAAAGCTCGTGCACAACTTCGGGATCTGGCTGCGGCATGTGTCCAGCAAAGGATTGAAGCTGGCTCCAGCAACCGCAAGGACCTTCTTTCATCTTTGTTGGGTGCTGTTGACCCTGAGACTGGATCCAAGCTTACCAGGGTGGACATAAATACCGAAGCCTTTGGAATGATGTAGGTGACACCGGCTATTTCTCTCTTCCTTCTAACTAATCGCAGTATCGCCGGGTCTCACACAACGTCAAGCACCCTAACGCTCTTGTTCTCCCATATATTGCGGAACCCGGAGACCTTGAAAAAGGTTATCCAAGAATTAGGTTCGAATTTATCTAATAATGCGGGCCGAGTCATATCTTGCGAAGCCCTCGAGAAGAATCTATCATACACATAGGCATGCATACACGAAAACTTCAGAATCAGCCCCGCGTTTACCGTGCCATTACCCCGAAAGATTATGGCTTCTGGTGGGCTCGTGATTCAGAGGCAACGAATACCTCAGAAGGTAAGATTCAGTAACCTAGCAAATTCTTCCAAGTCTAACAGTAGAAAGACCACTGTCTTTGCCTTTAACCACGTCGTTCACCATAAACCATTGGTTTGGGGCAAGGACCACGACCAGTTCATCCCAGATCGCTTCCTTGGCCCCAACAGTAAGGAGCTCCAGGGTTACTTGTCGCCTTTCAGTACTGGGCATCGTATGTGCATAGGCAAGAACTTGGCGATGATGAACATTTTGAAAGTGCTCTCTAAGGTACTGAGAAATTACAGACTGGAAATGCTCCGCCCGGAAGCGCCTGTTGGGACGCTGAGCGTGGGTACTTCTGAGAAAAAGGGAGGACTAATGTGCAGGATATCGAGGAGGTAATTTTTGGTGGAAAGGGCAAGGCCGAGGCAAACCCGAGGCGGGTTTTATTGAGAGACGTCGAGGCTGCGTGATTAAAATTGCTTCCAAGGTGGGTACTGTAGACTTCCCATTCAACATTAGTTATTGCACCAGCAAGGCTGCTCTGATCAAGTTGACGAGCGTCCTCCAGGCCGAGGCTGATGAAGTTACTCCATCATCTGACATCAATCTCTACGCGATCCATCCTGGCGCGGTGCGTTCGGGCATGAAGACAGCAGGTCAGTGAACACTGAGCTCTATCAGTTCTTATCGCATATGCTGACAGAAGATGCGACGCCATTATTTGGCCATCAAGATGTTACACTTGCAGAGTTTCCTCAAATTTATTCTCGCTTCGAAGAGTAGATGCAAAGGTTCACTGGCTCGCCGCACTTGGCTGGCATGTCATGTGTAGCTCTCGCGACGGGCATTGCGAAGGATGCGCTACGGGGCAGACACTATGATGTAGAGCAGGATATGGAGGATGTCATTGCCCAGGCATCGCTGTTGAAGGCAGACCCGCTGCTTCATACTCTCCATATCAGTATGCTCGGGTCATTGGAGCGAGAGGAGGGTGCTATGGCTCAAGAGCCGGAGGAGAAGTTCGGCTTCCCTGGCTTCTGACAAAGGTCACTTGTTGCCGACTAATGGCCGACCGATCTAAACATAACAATCATATTCGTTATGGTCTCATATGTTGCTTCCAGGTGTGCTGTCTTCAGTATTATAGGCATCAGTGAGCCTAGTCCAACGAGCCTTAATATCACGAAAGCAGTCATAAAAAACCTCCAGACTTGCGGGAGCAAAGGATAGTAACCCCCCACTACAAAAGCCTTTCTCCAGAGATCCCGAACATCTAATCCATGAAGTCTTTTAATGCCTCACTCGAGAGAAGTGCCATACCAAACCAGATCAGGCGAAGAAATGACCATCAGATGTAATGCTCCTTATGATTCCAATTTCTTCTTCCAACTCGAGAATACGCTCTCGTGCAAGGTCAAGTACTTGACCCCTACTCAAGACGTGACCTGAGCTTACCGAGCTGTCTCTATCTGCTAGGGTGTTTGTTCTGGACGCCGGCAGCACTGCTAGAAGGCTTTCGAACTGCGCCTTGAGTCGAGTGCGGTACTGCTTCTCAGCCAGGTGATGGCATTCTCGGATGTGTGCCGGTGTGTCTGAAGTCACCTTGTATCGGCGGTTTTTGGACTTTCGTGAAGCTGCTCGAAGCTTAATCTCGGTCATATGTGGGGCCTGAACCGCTTGAGTTGGTGACAAGCTATGTTGCTCTGTCGCAGAAGAACCTTCAATCGTTCTGTTGGTAGGGGCTAACATGTCGGCGTCGTGGTGTGGTGTTGTTGCAGCGCTCGTCAGGTAGCTGAAGGGGTAACAAGCTTGCACATAATCAGCAAGCTCAGGTGAGCTAGACGTGTTGGAGAAATACTCAGATAAGTACTCATCCACGTCCCACGGGAGGGTTTGAGCAGTTGCTGTTAAAGAGTAAGAACACAAGTGTCAGCTTGGAGGAGGGGGACACTTACCCTGCTCAGTTGCTAGGTCGAGAGGCATCTGATTGGTGGGGGTCAGTATCGTTCATGTTTTTGGTCAACATGGGTGGAATGATCAAGGGTTCAAGTAGAAGCAGTGCTGGGTAGATGACGGTATGGGTGTAAGGGATGACCTACTAGCGGCCGATTGCCATCAGCGCTTTGATGCAGATTGTTGGAGGCACGACCGAATTCCAGGGCGGCCATCTGGAACTGCAGGTGGTAGTTGGTGGGTTGATTGTTGGTTTGATCAAACGGTCTATATAACCTTCTGCCAGATCCATTGAGTTGCTCATGGTTCAGATTTCAAGACAATAGGTACCGCCTAGCTATTAAATGAATCTTGTTATAGTGGTACGCCGTGACTTGAAGCCCCGCAGCAATCAAAATACCCAGCCCTGTACCGAGATAGTGGCGTACCGTGTGCCATGTCGACCGATTCCGAGACTTGGCGATCGATCGTACGTTCGCGACCCTCCGGCAGGGCCAATATCCCTATGCGTATCGTATTTAACAACACGATGGCGTCGGGGAACCGGGCTTACGGCTAATTCCGTCTGTCTACGTCAGCAAATCAATTTTGGCTGTGAAAAGGTCTAGACCAGTCCATGTGTTGTTGGGCTGAGGTCCAGACCGGGCCGTGAGACGACACGTCATTCGAAAGCGGGGGTTTTACAAGCTTAAGGAGCGAAATTCAACGGCCAGGCAGCCCTGAACGATGCCAAGCTCTGGGAATGCCCTCTCATTCATCAAAAATGGCCGTACACCAAGTGTCAATTTTGGAACCCAAGATCTGGCCCAATTGGTCTTTCGCCCTTTTTTGGCTTCCTTGCTCAAATTAAACAATGTCTTAGCCTTCGCTCCAGCTAACTATAAGTCACAACCCGTCACATGCCCGTTGACTGCTCGTCCCTCACCAGGCTTCTGAATCGCCGACCGCCACACTTCCCATCCCTGTCGAGACAACTTCAGCTATGGAAAAGCTCACAACCATTCCCACTTGAGGCGCTCATGGTGCTGCGATCTTGTGTTCGGCATTGCTTTTTGACGGCACAGCACGCCACATGCCCCGATTCTTGTCGTAATTTTCCTGATCCGAGATCGAGGCAGTGATGAATTATTGGCATCACGAATCGAGCTCTGATGAGGTGTAGTTGATTTCCCACGACATGTACGAGAGCTCTGTCTTTTACTACATAGCCAAGAATACGAGGGAATGGGTACACGGGCTTCCACAGGCTTGAGTAGCACTGGGTGCATTTCCCATTATGCTTCATAGTTATTCTTTCACTACTACGAAGCACACGTCATGGCCTTTTCAGTTTGTGCAGTAATAAAAGAATTGTGTCGATGGCAAATACTAATTAGAGAGCCGTGATTGGACCTACTTAGATGACCCTGTGGTGGTCTTAACAAGCAATCAGAAGTAAGCAGTAATAGAGCCAAGCCACTTAAGAATATCGTAAGATTTTAATTAAAATAACACCCAACTCCAGGTGCTACCTGTCAACTTGGCACAATTTGTGTCACGGGGTAAGCGGTAGAATGTGTAATTGTTACATCGCTATGCATTCTTAACCTCCAGTAACTTCTCTCAGATTCCCGTCGTCAGTGAGCCTGCCTTAACGGAGGTGCAAGACCGACGCCCTAGGCACCATATCTCAATCAAACAATTAATTAAGTAGCAAGTCATGTGAGAGATGAATTCTCAAGTCCCGGGTGGCACGATAGTGACGATAATCTAAACCCCTCATTGCGGCATTGGTCTATTCGCCGAATAATCTAGTCTCCTGCGGGCATGTGGCTGCTTACGCATCTGACGCCACGAAAACCCCTAAATCACTGTCGGAATACCGAGGACCTGGTTGACTTCAGCCTTCCAACGGGAATTCAGCTTCGTTAACAATACCGCATCGGACTAAATCCATTTTCGGAAATCGTATCGTCAAAGCCAAAAACGTGGCTTGCTGCCATCATCATATGATGGTAAAACATGTTTCCTCAGCCGCAAGCCAAACGCGTTGTCAAGAATCTGTTCTCAGCTACGAGTCGGAGAATGCGGCGGTCTAGACCACTAAACCCTGATATGACCCTTGCGCTTACTGTGACGTTCTATCTCAGATACCTGAGAGGAGTGAAGAGAGAACTTGACTGCTGATGTAAAAGACTAATGGAGGAGTACAAAAAGGCTGGCTCTAGTGGCTGCACGGACACTGGTAGAGCATTGCGACTAACTGATGTGCATAGCTGCAAGCTTCTTATACTCAGGAACACAAATCGTATCCAAATACGCGACACAGCAAGTAAAACATTCATGCCTTTACAAATTGGGTGAGAACTGAGTGAGTTTGGCAGGTAGCGGCTACCATGGATGCATTTCCGTCCGGCTTTGTCGAGAATACGTGGCATCAGACCTCGGCGTACCCGACCTTTCCATCACCGCCCGACACTCATTTCGAGTTCCACGGACTTGACTCGTCCAACAGACTTATTCATGGTCTAAATCATATCATTCAGCTCGATCCTTGGTTCTGTCAGAGATGGCTAGATAATTCTGGTGATGTGCAGAGAGAAGCTCCTGTAATCCACAGCCAGGATTCCTCAGCAACATATTCAGAACATGGTACCCAGCCTAGCCAGGAATATCATTCGGATGCAAGGTCAAAAGCTCAACAGCACAAGAAGCCCCAGCCACGCGGTAATCCAAATATCGCAAAGCAAGGCTATTCTTGCAAAGGGAGCCAGAGCCGAGATTCCACACAAGACAAGGCATCGCGAATTCGAGAGAGGAATCGTAACATTGCTCGTAAATATCGAGACCGCAAACAGCATGAAGCAAAGGCATTAAAAGCTTACAACGAGAAATTGCAAGAGGAGAATGCGATCTTGAGGGCCCGCTGCGATGGCTTGACTAAAGAAGTACTGGATCTCAAGAGTCTGTTACTGCAGCATTCAGAGTGTAGTTGTACTATGATTCAGGCGTTTATTGCGTCTGAGGCTAAGCGGTCACTGCATAGCTTCTTTCACAAAGCTCATCCTGTTAGGTTTATAAAAACTTATTTGACTTTATAAGAGCAGCCTTTATCATAAACTTATTAATTACTGTCATGATGGCTTCTACGTTTTGTGTTCGTCCCGACAGACATAAGAGAGTCTGTTGCTTGCCAGATCATTTTTTACATCTATATATAACAAGCTGGCTCTGCTTCTATACCGCATTTATAGATAGAATGTCTATCGTTACACCTAGCAGACAATGTCAACTTTATATGTTTCGCCAAAATACACCTTTCCCCCTGATGTCTTGAGGACAGTAAAATGCGTGTGTTGAGATCTGTTATTTACAGTTTAGACTTGCGGCTGAGAGCTTATTTCGGCAGAGAGAACCTAGTTGAGATCTCAGCAATCATTTTATGAATAGCTAAGTAACAGCGGAATGACAGACAGGACGGTTGCCAAAGGCCTGTATAGTGCGGCGAGGAAGTCACTTAATATTTGGCTGGACAGCAACCAATGACCTGTCAAACAGGATCATGCCAACGTTGAAGTCAACTGTGTATATATCCAAGCCAACACACTGAAAAGTCTCGATTAATTTCAATGCATATTGCCTTCTGAAAGCTGAAGTCTCCCGGAGTCCCATATGAGGAGGATGAATCTTGGCTTCAGAACTCTGCTTGTAGAGCCGGGAATAACTGGACAATACTGTTGAGGATACGGTGACGTATAAGAAGTCTCTTTAGGCCAATTATCACATTGAGAAATATGATCGGGAAGCAAGAGAATAGCCGGAGTCACAAAGTTCAATAGGGAAACATCCATCGGAGTCATGGTTACTACCTGCCTGCTTGGGCCATCGGAGCACCGGCCGATAGCTGCCTGATTCGGCAAGTGATCAAATAAGCGCAATTTAGAGAGGTTAGACAAGGCAAGGAATGAAGCAGCTTCCGGGGCCAATTGCTAGATGCATATCTGAGTAATTCTTTCGCGCATCTATGTGGATCTATCGACTAAAGAAAATATGTCTTTAAGAACCGACATTGGCAGCGCTAGGCGGGGGGGGTTCGGGTGGCTGACAGCTTAGCAATATAAGCATTTAAGCTTATATCGTATGCCGCTTGTTTCCTTTCACAATCGCCCGAGTGGAGAACCCTCAGGGGGCGGTCGGGAAGGTGGTCTTGGCAATATCTAGACGATGTCACGTCTTGCAAGGATAGAACACGGGAAAGAGTCTTGAATTGAGAAGGGACTTATTTTTTGCTCTCTCCCCGACTCGGTCTCTGAAGAATGGAATGATGTCACTCATGGATTTGTTGCCGTGAATGGCAGGGGACAGCGGAATGCTAATGGTGATGCATAAGGCAGTGATTGACCCCCATCAATATATATTTCTCAGCTAGTCGCCCTCCTTTGACAAAATAGCGCAACCTTTTTGTAACAAAGAAAATCTCTTCGAAAGCACCACAATGACACGTCTAGCACAGGTACTCCTTGCGGCCGGAGCCACTATCGTTGGTCTCACCTATGCACAATGCAACCTCACTCCAACAGCCAGCATCGCTACTGCTGATGGTGTCGAGTTTAAGCTTCTGCGCACCGGTCTGCAGCGCCCTCGACACCTCGTTGTCGATACCGAGGGCAATCTTCTCATCACTGAGGCTGGCACTGGCAGCAAGGGTGTCAGGAGGGTTGTCCTTGATGATGGCAAAGACCTAGACGTTTGCATCGACTCTGACAAGGCCTTGATCTCGAACGCGAATGTACGTTTCTCCAATCCTGCATGTTCTTCAGCATCGAGGATATAATAGTAACAAGAAGGCTTGAACATAGCTGAACCACGGCATTGCTCTGACCGCCGATGGCAAAACCATTCTCGTATCTACTCCCAGCGAGGTGTATGCCTACGACTACGATGCCTCCAAAGGCACTGTAGGATCTCGTCGAACCGTCATCACGGGTATGAGTGCAACTTCGACTCATTCTACCCGCACTCTTACGATCCCTCTCGCTGCAAATGCTAATTTGCTGCTCGTGGCTGGCGGATCCGATGGCAATTTGGACGTCGAGACTGTGAATAAAGATGTTGTGCGCAGTCAGGTGAGAGTCTTCAAGATTGACGAGCTGTTGGCGGCGAATGCTCCTCTTGTGTATGGTGAGGCGGAGGTACTTGGCTGGGGTCTTCGTAACAGTGTTGGCTGGGCGGAAGATCCATCTACCGGAAATATCGTGAGTGCAGCCTTTCCATTTCAGCTACATGTTTTGGTTTCGTGACAGGTCTTTGACTGATTCGACTTGCAGTGGTCCGTTGAGAACTCAGTCGATAATCTTTACCGAGGCGATATCGATGTCCATAACACCAATCCCGGTGAGGAACTCAACTTCCATGGCCTTCCCAACGACACCTCTAGCGCTCAGTACGGCGCCAACTACGGATACCCAGGATGCTTTTCGGTCTACGAAACCTCCAACATCAAGGACTACCCTGGCGGAGCAGAGGTTGGCAAGCAGTTTGCTGGTACACCGGACGGCGAGACAGATCTGGGATTTACAGATGAGGAGTGCCAGGAGAAGCAGGCCCCAAGGATCACATTTGGATCACACCTCGCGCCGCTGGACATCAAGTTCCATGACGGTAGTGCGGCATATATCGCATTCCACGGAAGCTGGTTAGTCACCTCATATACGATTTACCTTTATAAGAGTGTTGGCTAATTGATTTTAGGAACCGCAACCCTGGTGATGGCTACCGTCTTAGCAAGGTGGACTTTGCCAACGGCGAACCAGCGCCGGAATCTGACGACCCTAAAGCTGAAGTGCCGCTGATGTGGAACACGGATAATACCAAGTGTCCTTCAGGTTGCTTCAGACCGGCTGGCCTGGCATTTGACAAGTCTGGAAGGCTGTTCTTGACCAGTGATTCTACGGGAGAGCTGTATGTTCTGACAGGTATATAAGCCTTGGATCAGTTGGAAGGTATAAAGCAGACAAGCTACACTTGGGTGAATACAATTTATTTTTGCTATTATATGCTGGCCATGCCTCAAATGTCGTGACAAAGGAAACGATCTATCTGTGATCTTAAACATCAACAGCAAACACCGAGCCATCGCTGTTACCACTGTAAGTAAAACCACATTTTCCATTCCCAACAACAAATCCAGCACCAGTATCAGCGCCCTTCTTGGACATGAAGTAGTTAGGGTGGTTGCTCTGCGACTTGCACGTCGCTCCAGCATGGTACAAAAGGAAACAGTTGCGGTTAGCAGCACGGAAACTCCAGGTCTCGCAGCTTGTGAACTGCATGCAAGAGCTGCAGCACTCTTCGGCACTACTGGCGCCATTTGCGACGATCTGGAAGTCAGATGGGATCCCAGGGCCGTTGTTGAGAACGTTGGTGACGTAGTAGCCTGTGCTTGCGCTGTTGAAGTCGGGGCCAAACATGTTTGCTTCTTTGCAAGCTGCGTACTCGGTGGGACCGGAGATGACCTTTGTTTTGGTGGCAGTGGCAGACTTTGTTGTTGTCTTCCACTTTGTGGAGTAGGTGGTGACCTTCATGGAAGTGGTGAAGGACTTGGTCACAGATACATCTTTGGGAATGAGAGTTGTGGTGGTAGAAATTGTCTTGACGATGGTGGTTGTCTGCATACTATTGACTGTCTTGGTAACTGGAATACCAGTTTTCTGGACAACCTTCGTGTTGGCATTCGGAAGAAGTTTTGTACCTGTGCAGAGAGATAAGTCGACATTCAACAGGAGACGATATGGATAAGGATAACATACACTGGACTTTTGAAGGGAACTTGAAAGCTTTGATTCCAGGCTTGATTATGGCACGAGCATGAGGCTTCTGGAACAACCTGTCACGCTTTTGCGCATTCAAGGATCTCGAGTTCACAGTGTCTGAGATGAACTTGAACCCGGCAGTAGTTGGAATCTGAGTAGTGGACGTTGAAGTTCTTGTGCCAGTCTTTGTGCTGGTTTTAGTAGAAGTAGATGTCACGACAACAGTGGCCACCTTAAACAGCGTGGTGGTAGTGCTGAAAGTATCCGTGCCGCCTTTGCCTGTAACGGTGAAGGTCTTGGTGGAGAACACTGTAATTGTTGACCATTGGTTGGCTTTCTTGACCACTGTTGGAATTATAGTGGTGGTTGTTGTGGGGGCTACACTGTCTGTCTTGGTGACAGTGACAGTCTGGACATCTGTAACTGATTCCTTGCCGAGTTTCGTCTGACAGGTAACATCGTCATCTTCGGCTGCGAAGACGGATGATGAGAGAAGGGGGAGAAGGAGTGCGGAGAGGAGAGTGGTCTTCATGGTGTGATGATTGGGAAGCGGAGAACGATTGCTGTGCTGTTCGACTAGATAGAGGAATTACCCAGCACCAGTCATTATATACAGGGAACTCATGGAAACTGAGTATGTAGTACTTACAATTTCTATATAAATGAATGCGGTTTTCGCCACTACGTAGAAAGCAGTCTGGGTATCCAGAATATTAGGACTCGCGACCTTGCAGCGATCTGCAAACGGCCATACCCCTTTTCCGAAGAACGGATCAAAATATTGTAGACAAAGGTACACTAGCGTAAATTTTCGCGAGAAGAAGGGTCGGCCGCGATGGCGTTGTCCAGACCCCAAGCCCCGGAATGTGAACATGGGAAAGTGGTTTCTCTTCCATACCTCGTCTAGCTCGATTTTCCCAATATTCTAAAAACGTGGTCAGCCACGTTTTTTGTCTTGGCTCAATTCAGAAATAAACTGCGAGCCAATCAATGAATGGGGGCATGCTGACGAGGGGTCGGCTACCCTATCAAGGGGACTTACCAGCTCAGAGGCTCGAGTTAATTTACGGCATAACACGGAGGAAGAGGTCTCTGAGTATTGTGACGGTTAATAACCTTTCTTCTGTCGTCTGATAATGCCTGTGAATTTCTGTGACATTCATCTTTACCAGGCATCCCAATAGAATTGAGCTCAAGTCTTCTCCATGGACGCTCATCACAAGAATTCTACAGTCGGAATCATCGTTTGACTCATGATAAGATAGGAAGAAACGTGTGTAGCTGTCAAAGGGACTTTCCACGTCGCACAGGTTTCACGTCTTGTCTACAACTATTACCAAGCATACCAGACTCAATAAGCATTCAAGCTTGGCAAAATCAAGCAATGGCTTCTCCAAAGAAGCTTTTTTACTTACTCGGTTCAGCGCCCCATTCCGGGTGAGCACAATGCTTGGAGTGGTTAAGCTTACCTCCCGTCTCAAGCAACAACTAGACAACCTTAAAATAGTAGCGCCACGTTTACCCCCACCATTTATTGCATCGAGGACTTATTCCTATATGCATAAATATCCTCCACCGATGCATTCAATTCGTTGTTTTCGATCTCAGCCGCTCATAGGCGAACTCGGGCTCGGCGACAAAGGTCCTTACCTCGGGCACGGTCCGCACGTGGTGGCCCGGGACAATGCTAGCTCAGCCATGCATACCAACGTCCGTAGTGATCAGTCTCAGATCAGGCATGGCTTAGCTGCACACGGGAGAGCGCTCGGAATTCAATAAGTGATATCTTCTTTAGCCATATTCTGACTGTGCAGTAGATACGCATCAGGATCGTGAAAGCTAAAGTAGGACGATTGAACTAGAAGATGCCGCTTTCAAAATATACACTGAAGTCCAGGCTTTGTTGTAATTAGCTTGTACATTTATCGCAAGGAAGAAAGAAGTGGCCAGGTTGTTCAAAGGTGGCTTGTCCGTCACACCCTGCTCGGACCGCTCATGGATACTTATGGAACTGGTGATGGGCTTTAGGAATAGTCACAATCATGGCATCTGGGAATCTGACCACTTCAGCAATATAGCAGGGGCCATCGCGATGTGACGGAATGAACTTGGCTTCCTGAGGTGCTATTAGACTCCCCCCGTCCTGGTCTCGCGCTGTTCTGTTAGTCACCCGTAGTATTTCCCTTTCTCCTCAATTTTACTTCATTGCATTGGATATTTGGTGTGTCCAACCATTAGTTGTTCATCATGATGTTCACCAAGCACCTCTCTTCTTGTATTGTCCTTCCTTTCTTCATCCTCAGCGCGTCTGCCGCTCCAAGCTATGACCTTCCAATTCTCAACCGTCGAGATGCCAACGCTACAGGCACCAGCGATAACAGCACAACTCTCGAACCCATCATCCCCCCAGAGGTTGACCCAAAAGACTTTTCAGTCTTCACCCTAGATAAACAAGTCACTCTGGCCTGGGCTGGTACACCAGACTCAGAGCCTGGGTCAAAACGCATGCGAAAGCGCGACAACGCCATCTTCTCTCAGGCCAACTTTACTTTTCAATATCCCGTCATTCCTCTTGATCACTCCGTCTTTGTCTCGAGTGTATCTTGCATCAAGGGTGCCTTGAGTGGTGTGATATCGAATGCGGCTGCCTATAATTATGCCAAGACGCAGTGGAAGGGTGCTGGGAAGATCATTTTCATCACCTCTGTGGATGGGTGCGGTGAAGATCATGCCAACGACTTGTTCCTGTCAAAGTCAATCATGTTCAACGATACCACCAAGGCGTTCACTGCTAAAGGTTCCACGACTGCATATGCCGAGGTATATGAGCGCTTCAAGCTCGACTTTGGCAAAATCGGAACATTAAATGTCAGGCGGGCTATCGATAAAAGAGCCGTAAGTTGCAACCGCTGTTGCTTATCGAAAGACTTTGAACTAACTTGATACAGATGTTTGAGCCACACATGCTTGAAAAGCGCCTGAGCGACACTTGGTCCTACGAATGGTCTCAATATCTCAACAACGAAGAGATCCTTGGTACAGATGAAGACGCCCCATGGCCAAATGCCGCTAAGCTCATTGAATGGGGCTCAGAAGGCGGAGAGGAGGATGATTCATATAAGAAGGGCGAAGTCGCTGATCCAAACGGCCATCACAAACGCTGGGATAACGCCACGCTTACGGAGCGTGACTTGTCCTACGGCCTAATCCTTTATTGCGTCGAGTGTGGATTTGGCGGCAAGGCTTCACTTACCGGAACCATCGAAGCTGGTCTCTTCAGTGGTATAGAGAAAGCTCAGATCCAGTTCAACGCTCAGTTCAAAGCTGGTCTCAACCTTGGCCTGAAAGCTTTCGTCACGTATGAGAAGGAATGGACATATCCTGTCGCCGAGTTCTCTCCCTGGGACTTTGGCATTCCACTTCTATGTACTGTTGGGCCTTACATCGGTCTCGATGTCCAAGCTGGAATGACAATTGAAGCGACTGGCACTTTACTTATTGGAGCTTCGGTTGAGTGGGAGAACATTGACATCTTGATCGATCTGCTGGACTCTAGTAATAGTCACTCTAATGGCCTCACGCCCGTGTTTACTCACAGAACCGAAGCTACTGGCGAGCTCAAGATGGAAGCGTCTCTAGGCCTCCCTGCTAGTGTCGGTGTCAAGCTCGATGTCTTATCGGGAACATGGGTAGCCAAAGGAGGAGTAGTTGACACGCCGTCAGTTGTACTGGAAGGGAGCTTCGAGGTCAGCGCAACAGTCACTGATGACGGCGAGATTGTCACGGATGTTGATGGTGATTGCTACGGCATCGCTTGGAACATCCATTTCGAAAACACCCTCGAGGCGTTTATCACACTTGGTGACGACACCAACAAGTTTCCTCTCATTGACCCCATGGAGAGTGACCCAATCGCTGAAGGCTGCATTGGCTACGTCAATGACGGAACTGGCGATGACGGATCTGATGATGAAGGCGGTATGTCTGGAACCGGAATGGACTGTGGTGGTAGTGGTCTATTCGCTGATTGTGTTGGGTCGCAGCCAGCGCCTGTGACTGACCCAACATCCAAGAAGAAGACTGACAAGAAGACCGACACCAAGTCCACTAAACAGAAGGGCACTGCTCAGAGCAAGTCAGGTAGCGGCGATAAAAAGGCTAGCTCGAACAAGAAGCCCAAGACATCAACTACCAGCAAGAAACCTACCAGCACCAAGACTAAGAAGCCAACCAAGACCTCGAGTGTTATAACTGCTACTACCAAGAACACCAAGGCTACACAGGCTGCTGCTAAGAAAGTCAACCCGGCAAAAGCATCCACGACACTCAAAGAAGCTGGTGCAGCATGCACTCCCTCGGCTGTCGCCAACACCAAGACACCTCCACGTTCGGTTTGCAAGAGGAATGTGGCAAAGGCTCGTGTCCCATCCAAGTCCATCATTGGGACTGCCTCTTCTGTGAAGAGCGTAAGCACTTGCGCCGAAACCTGCTTGAAGAATAAGCAGTGTATGAGCTTTGGATACGGTGAGGACAAGACGTGTCAGCTTTATGGGAAGATCCTCAAGAGCCTTGGTGTCACGTCGGGTAAAGGGAAGCAGGCCTCGATGTTTTATGACAGGAAGTGCTACGCGTTCAGTGAATGTGCAAAGTAGCATGGTGGACTTTCAGGATGGGCTGATAGGAACAGGCAGCAAGCCTTAGATTGCATAATTTCTTTTGTCGTTGAGCACAATGCTTCATGCTACTTATACATGTTCTTACATCTTCTCATCACGGGTCTTCATGCTGTGCGAGTATATACTGTGATGTATTGTCATCCGAGTCCACCAAGGTGTTTAACTATGTACAGTGAAGGATGTGCCGGATCCCTCGGTAGGACTGGACCATTTGTATATCATGATACTTCCACCAGGTTGCAATGTACAAGGAATGTAAGATCTCCTTCCCCACGTCTCAAGTGCAAGATCTAGAAATAGCCAAAGCATTGGCTGTCCTCAAAGTCTGCAAACTCTCAGGTTATTCAACAGCGGAGCTTAGCGCTCGTGCCAGCAGCGGCGTTGAAGAAGCTCCAGGTCTCACCAGGGGCGAACTTCTGGCCGTTGGCAGTGGGGTCGCCTACGTGGCCACCACCGTGTCCGATCCAGGTAACGGGCTTGCGGCTGCAAGTGTAAGAGGTCTTGACGTAGTTCTGGGCACCGGGAGCGGGGTCGTTGACCTGCTTCTGCTGGCAGCCGTTGGTACCGATCCACTTGTCGCGGAGCTGGCGGCCCTGCTGGATGCTGAGAACGTTGTCGGCGGATCCGTGGATGTGGAGGTAAGAGACGGGAGTGTTGCCACCGTTGCAGCCGGAGAGGAGAGCACCGGAAATGACGGCGACAGCAGCGAAGTCGTCTAAGAAGAGTTAGTATACATTGCTTGGGACTTATTCGGATAATGACGTACTGGGTCGAGAGCAGGCAACACTGTGGCTCATGGCACCACCGTAGCTGAAGCCGGTAGCGAAAACTTGCTTCTCATCAATGCAGAGGTTCTGCTTGGCAAAAGCAAGCATCTGATCGGTGAAGGTGATATCCTCACCACCCTGGTTAGCCCAGCCAGCGTTGAGACCGTTGGGGGCAATGAAGATGGTGGAGTCGCCAGCCAAGTTGCGAAGACCGTAGTAACCGCCCTGGACGACGTTGCCCATGTTGCCGCTGAGCCAGTGGTAGCCGAAGACGAGACGGTGGGGCTTGTTGTTCTGGTAGTTGTTGGGCAGCTGGAGGGTGTACTCGCGGTTCTTGCCGTTGACCTGCATGGTCTTGACGCCGCTAGAGGGAGGCTGCTTGCCACAGCCAGCTGAGGCAGCGTCACCGATCCCAGCTGAGGCGAAGAGGGCGAGGGTGAGGGTGAGAAGAGACTTCATCGTGAACAAAAGGACCAAGCCTGTTCTTGGAGGTTCCTGGTGGAGAATAAGAAGAAGAAGAGAAGAGAGTTGGTTCTGTCTAGCAGGTCCTTTTGTGATGAAGAAGAAGAATTAAATCTCTTGAAGGTGAAGAATTGAAGATTATTATATACTACTTCTCGTATCACTAGACGTTGCCCTGATTTCCAGCTGCCGAAGCTTTACCCGTGCCAGCCCTGAAGACTTCTCACCAGGGGTTTCCCAAAGGAGCCATCCTGCACAGATCATTGTCATGCGTGTTCCAAACAGGTTCACCTGGTAGTCAATCCATTTCTCCAAACAGCCGACAATGTCCATCAATGGTCGAATGAGGGATCCGGAGTCTGTGGGTCCGAGGGCTACATCCCCTGTCGCACTGAGACTTGCATGGGGATGTTTCGAAACAGCAATAGTTTCATTATTAGCCGATAGATCATTTTCCATCAATTGCTGAGGAGGTCTGTTTCCTGGACGCTGGCACTGAAATTTCGCCTGCAATCATTGCCAAACAAGCGTAAAATTAGAGGCATTACCTTAAATTCTTCCAGAAAACTTGACATCGCAAATTGCGTACCGTTTGGGTGACTACCCCGAGCTGGACGCTTTTTTGGGTTTATCGATAACCTGCCTCATTTTCAGGGGAGTTTTTCCTGATGGGGCGAGGCTGCAACGGGAGAATTGTCAAAGACGGCGTGATGGCTATAGCATACTTGAAATGTATAACACGATCAAGTATTTGCGAATCATGGTAACAGTCTTTTTCGGGAGCTCGTGTTGTGAGTCTATGCGCGCCTGTAAGAATCGAGTCTCTGAGTCCATTGACAACAACGATCTATATACCAAATGCAAGTAAGTGCGGAGGTGAAATGAATTGCTACGTTAACATTTTGTCAATTTAACCGTTCCTTGGCAAAGAATTGGCAATAGCTGATAAAACGAGTATAGGGTGATCTCGACAGTGTCTATGAGAGAAGCAGTCCTCTAGAATATATAAGTTAATTCGTGCTCCCGGGTAGAGCACGCAATCCCCCACATCCCGTGGCTTTGACGATAAGCCTTATCGCCATCCCAACTGTCTTATCAGCCATGATACAAAGAAGAGCAGAATAGACTCTGGCCTGGTATAAATGGGCCGATTATGAAGTTGGATTGACGACCAAATACAGGATGATTGACGTTTTTCCCGGCCCGTTGGACCGTTTCCCAAACCTGTTCCTGAAGTTGCTCTTGCTTCCCCACACTCTGAACTTGTCCCATTCCAGAACGGAGTCTAGCCTCCGTTTGGTAGACCCCGTGATCGGCCGACTAGGGAATTGACCGCCAAGTCTGGCAGGAGTCCCATATATAAGCCAGGGGGGCTTGTTTTCCATGGCATCACTCCCACGGGAAAACTTCCATGAACGAGCTTGAACGAGCATGTTAGTTTATCCAGAGTTCCGGATGCAACCCCCGACTCCACCAAGGATTGCCGAGATTAGTGGAGAACGCTACCAAAAAACCAGGGCGATGACAAATGGTGTACTAACCTGCGTTTGTTTCAGAGTGACAGTGGCAGGGGGTCATCTCACTTCGGTGTCTTTCGGTTCCAGCGTAGATAGCAGAGCTATGGCCAAGATGGTGGGAATTCCGTCGGCTCATGTTTAAAAAGCTCCGTTAGTCTACAAGAAAGTGAGCCTTGCACTCTGGAAAAGGACCGACTATGTTCTTTGAATGTACGACAGCTTCATCGTAACTGGCCATTTCTGTGAGTTGAGATGAATGAGCGCCAGATCGAGGCCTTGATATGTTCACGGAGAAACTTCCGTGATTCAATTCGGTATAGCATGTGAATAAATTCTCCATTGGGAGAGGAGTATAAAGGAAGGTATAAGATGTTGAGAATATAGTCCTTCATCAGAGATCCAAATCAATAATAACTCATTGTCTATCTTCTTTATCTTCTAAGAACAACTCTATCGTATACCAAACTCACAATGAAGGGCTCTCTTGTCTTCCTTGCCGGGCTTTTTGCCCCCCTCGCCTTGGCCCAGTCTCTCTGCGACCAATACTCCTACTACGCCAACGGCGGCTACGAGTTCAACAACAACCGCTGGGGTCAGGGTTCCGGCTCTGGATCTCAGTGCACTTACATCGACTGGTCCAACAGCAACGGCGCCGGATGGCACGTTGACTGGACCTGGTCCGGCGGCCAGGACAACGTCAAGGCGTACCCCAACTCTGCTCTCCAGATCAACAACAAGCGCATCGTCAGCTCCATCAGCAACATGCAGTCTGCTGCTGCTTGGTCCTACAGCGGCACCAACGTCCGCGCCAACGTTGCCTACGATCTCTTCACGGCTTCTGACCCCAACCATAGCACCTCCAGTGGCGACTATGAGCTTATGATTTGGTGAGTGCCCCTGACTAACATCGGATATTGGGGAGTGACTAATACGTTTTGGGATAGGCTCGGCCGATATGGCAACGTCCAGCCTATTGGATCTAAGCAGACCACCGTCAACATTGAGGGCCGCAGCTGGGAACTCTGGGTGGGCATGAACGGAAGCATGAAGGTCTTCAGCTTCGTCGCCGCCAGCCCCGTCAACAACTTCAACTCCGATGTTAAGCAATTCTTCAACTACCTTGCCAACAGCCAGAGCTACCCCGCCAGCAGGCAGTATCTTCTCAGTATGTATCTCTGTACTCTATAACCTACCCATTCACTAACATTGCAACTACAGCCTTCCAATTCGGTACCGAGCCTTTCACGTAAGTCAACCTTGCTTCACCTTGATAGACACATACTAATCAATCAATAGTGGAAGCAATGCTAAGCTCACTGTCACCAACTTCAACGCTCACGTCAATTGAACTAAATTGCTGGATCAATCATCTCTGGGTGGAATAAGCAAGAGCATTTACACTTCTATGTTACATATTTTCTCATTACATATCGCAATCAATAGCAGGCTATCGTATCTACTCTGAAGTGTTCACTGTGTATTGGACGGTAACATCTATGGTGACTATAAGACAAGACAAGTGGCGAAGGCAGAGGCAGTTCCTACCTCACATATTCGGACAAGACAACGAGTCGTTAGACTTCTGTGCATGTTCTAGACACAGTGACAATGAGGCCTCCAGTCTCCTCATGATATTTTCGTGTTTGGACTTTACTCTCATATTCCAAACAGTGACATAGCCTTTCCCCCAATAAACTTCACTCATTAAATAATTTGGCGCTTGTTTATCACTCTAACAGACAGAAAGTAGTTCCGCCATTGGTGGACCGCTTTGTGTCATACCTGACACTATTAACAATCCATGTAAACCGCTTGAGGACTGTCAGCACATCTAATTCAGGAACAGGGCCGTGTAGCATAGTGAACTTACCGTTGGCGTAGAGAGAATACGAATCAGCGTTGTAAAGACAAGACAGAGGATCCAAAGCAGTAGAGTTCTCATAGCCGTAAGCATAATCCTGAGTTGAAACCTCCTGCTCATAAACGGCTCTAGCATGCGTCATCTCGTGGATCGTCGTAGTGGCGTGGTCCTGCTTGTGGCACTTTTGCGGGAGAGGGGGTAGCGTATCGTAGAACAGCGGACACATGGTGACATAGCCGTTGACCCAGATAGTGTAAGCGATCAAAGGACCGTCGCTCTCACAGTATCCTATCTCATCACTGCAAGAGACTCGTGTGTTGCCACTGTCTGAAGTCGAGCACTCTTCAGCGACGGCAAGGAGTCGGCCTGTGACGTGTTCGCGTGTTTTGGTCTCGTTTGACTTGAAGTACTCAACGAACCTCGCAGAGTGAACGTCAGATGCATCTTTTGCTGCAGCTCGGGCAAGGATTTCGCAGTTCTTTACACCGTTGGCAGTGAGCTCGAGCTTCTCAGCGGTGCAAGAGTCCTCCTGGAGGATAGTACGCTTTGATGCTTTTTGCTTTGCCTCGGCTGACGAGGCTTTGGTGATCTTCATCGACAGAGCCTCGGACTTGAAGGAAACGGGAGTTGACTTGCTAGATTCCTTTGAAGCAGCGGGGAGACTGCCCTCGGCATACACAGAGTATGTACCAGTCTTCAAGTCGTACATGGTGGACAGGTCAACAATTCGAAAGATGGAGGACCCAGCCTTGAGTGTCTCAAAGTGGTTGGTCTTGAGTCCATCGTAGTATAGACTCAGCTCAATACCCATGAAAGGTACCTCATTTCCTGCCTTATGTTAGCAACCTGGCTTCTGGGCTCGGAGGACAACGTGCCAGTCTCATCCTTCAGAGACAGTTTCTTGACAGGCCGCTCATCAAGAATGGTACCAATCTTGAGTAGACTCAGATCAGTAGGTCCGTCGTTCTTGATAGAGACATTGACCTGAGCCGATAGCCCAGATAAAGGCTCCAAAGACACGGTCAAAGCGTTAGCGTCTCGCGCATGTCTGTAGTTGGGCGAATGCGCCTGAACGCCAGAGCCAAGATAGACCACAGAAGCCAATGTCAGATAGAAGCGCATCTTGAAGTTGAATGAAGAGAGGAATGATTGTGTACATTTCAGTTGAGCTGATCGTGCTTTAATATGTCAAAGCGGAGATGGCAACGCTCGAGCCCCTTATACGGTGGGTGTTCCCAGAACAGAAATGAACTGCTTGCCAAGAGTCGTGATACGAGGTCGAACCCTGTCAATATGGTTACATTATAAGCACGAGTCATGCATGTTATGCGCCTATTAATATTCCAGACGGCGGAACTAAAAAGTCATCGCATTATAGAGATGTTCAAAACATAGTCATGTTGGTGTAGTTGAAGAAACCTAAAGATGAAAACTAACTGAGAAATCACTCATGCCAACCAATCTTGTTCATTGACATCTCTTTTCTATCTTGAATTACATTTTGCAGAGATTATGTAGATTCATGTGGCTTACGGAAGTAAGAATCTTCCGTTCCGTTATATCCTTCTGGACTGTTGGGTATAAATCAGGCTGTATAGAACACTGGGGGAACAAATCATAATACACACTGTAATAACAGATATCAGGCTGCAACAAAGGTTCGAAAAGAGCACTCCTCACCAGACTGTTTCACAAGATACAATAAATCAAAACACCAATCAATACCGACCCAAACGCACACCTCAACAATGGCTTTATTAAATACCTATCAGCAGACCATTGGCGACAAGCTGACTGAATACCGACCTCTCAGGACACAAAGATACGCCACTGTAAATGTGCTAATAATTATATGGAAGGACCATGACCTTGGAGTCGACTTTGACAGGGAAGTGACAGAAGTCAAGGACATGTTTAACCAGACTTTCAACTATGCCATTTGGCCTTTCAGAATACCATCTCAGGATCCCGAACTTTCCCTCAATGTATGTGTCGCTCAATTCATCAAGAACTTTGGCGGAGCAGACGATCTCCTCATCATCTTTTACAGTGGACATGGCGGAGGAGAGAGTAACACAGAGGCGAGAAGTCCTTGTACTTGGGCGGCGTAGGCAATCGCCTGCACCCAACAGACGCCAGCTGACCGTGTACCTATTGCAGGAAAATATGCGGCGGTCCAACGCTCGATTGGTCCAACATCGAGCCCCAACTCTTTCTCTCTCTGGGTGACGTGGCCATTATTCTCGACTGTTGCTATGCTTGGCAAGCTGCGCGACCTCACACCTCTCATAAGATTGAGTTCTTGGCCGCCACCGACAAGGACAACTGGACACTTACGGGAATGAAAAAATGGCCGTCTTTCACCAATGTTCTCATGCGAGAGATGAAGCTTGCAATATCGAACGAAGGGCTTGTAACACTTGCAGCCCTTCAGAGTCGCATGGTAATAGCGGAAGCTGGTTTGAAGCGACAACCGTTCTTGGTCTCTCTTGGTGGAGATGCTTCAGAGGGGCCTATCAGGCTAACGAGACTGACTAATGGTGACAAGGCCTCAAAGGCTCTCCCTCAAACCATCTCGCAATCTATCAACTCCATGTATCTTCGGTTATGTCTCTTCGATCCTCTCGATGGGTCCATGCTACCGAGTCTACTTCGCTGGCTTACCCGGGACTCACCAGCATCCGTCGAAGATATACAGCTCATTGACCGGGTTACATCCCAGGCACAAGACATAAGCAAGATAGGAACATATGTCTGTGAGATGGCGTATGAGCAGGAGAGAACCGAAGCCTTACCATTCCTCTCCCAAGAAGGGCGGACCGAAGCTCAGAAGCTACTCGATGAGCTTAAGCTTGCTGTTTTAACCTCAGGTGACGCACTGTCGGTGAGATCCGGAACATCTCATGCTGTTCTGAAAGGACTCAGGGCAGCCTCTTCCAAGCTAGCAGACTTTCTCGGAGATTCACTTGCGACTATGGACAGATGCACGCTGAGTAATTTGGATGACAGCGGCAACACTGCTCTTGAAGACATCCGGAACAAAATTGCCATGCGCTTAACTCTACTCGACGACGAAAAGGTGCTGGGTAACCCTAGTCGAGCGAGCTTTAGGGACACAGCCAGCCTGAACCAACGGATAAGACATGGAAAGCAGGCCGGCCAGGACGTGCTGGTTGAGTATATCTACTATATCAACGAAGACCTCGATGCTTGTGGCCGTATGTCATATCAAATACGTCCCTTTGAATCGTCGAATGCGGTTGGCCGAAATCATCTGCGAAGCTATCCTACATCTCCACTCGATTGGCTGGTATCATAAGAACATCAAGAGCGAGAATATCATTCTATTTGATCTACCAGATAGCGATGGAAGCAATTCTTCAGCTGATAAATGGGACTTTGAGAACCCGTTCCTGATTGGATTTGACTGCTCTCGTCCGGCAGATGCAGAAACAAGAAATACAGTAGATTTCACGACGCAAAACAATATATACAGGCACCCAGAGAGATGGGGGAGATCGGCACGCTTCGAAAAGCATCACGACATATATGCACTGGTAAGTACATTAGAATGTTACTTCCTCAGCGTGACTCCGTCTAATCAATTTCCTCGATGGAACAGGGCATCCTCCTACTAGAGATAGGCTCTTGGCTTAAAATCCCTACATTGGACACGAAAGAGAACGACTTTGCGCATATCAGTGACCCCGAAATGCTTCGCAGCTTATTTCTCAAGGTTGCATCTTCTAAACTCGCGCATGCAGCAGGCACGCGGTATGCCGAAGCAGTTAAAGACTGTGTAGAGAATAGACCCTGGAAGGATCTAGAAGATTGGGAATCACAAAAGCTGGTGCGAGAGAAGGTTCTGTGTCCACTCAGGGAATGTGCTGCTGCAAGTGGTTAAAATAGCAAATATGCCAAAACTATATCTTTAGAGACTCAATATCCTTCCAGGCCGCTATACTAGTCTATCATAGACACCATTTACAGAAATCATGCCATGCACGCCGAGTTAAAGGGTTGTCCCTTCTAGCGGGATTCTGCTAGGAATGCACCGAGGAGTGTGGCGTATCTGGCCAGATAGTACCATGTTAGTGAGCACTTGTTTCCACAGCAATACGAGAGAAGTAACCTAGTAGACTTACGTTATCAGAGCAACTAGAAAGTTGTGTTTTGTCAAGTCGACAGCAGCGAAGAGCATGATAGACGTCCCGAAAATGAAGAAGGCGAAAACTATAGATCTGGGGAGACTTCCCGACGAAGCCTGGAGGATAATTGTAGGAAGAACCAACCATAAAGGAACAAACAGTGCCACAAAGGCTTTGATGACGCGATCAAGAAGGACGGTGGAAAATAAGAAGATGTTAGGGTCCTGAGTCTTGGTCTATACATATCATAGTCCATGTTGTTAATTTCGGAGGAGGCTGAGGTCGAATAGGCTATCAATGCTTACCTCACTAGTAGAAAACTGCTGTAATGTCAGCAATTAAGTTTCACTCCGTCAGTCCCTAGGTAAACATACCAATCTTCTGACACTTGGAAAGGTCCTCAATGCCAATTCCGCAAGCGTCTCCAGCCCAGATCTGTCACTTCTCTGGGCCACTCCAAGAGCCACATAGTCTGTGTCGTTGGACATGTTGAGGAAGCATCCGCTCTCAGACCGAACTAGTGGTTTGTTTCCCAAAACCCAGTTCTCTACATTTTGCTGTTGTGCTCTCTGTGGTTCGGGGAGCTGAAGCATGCTGTTGTAGTCTTGGATGGCTTTGTCTGAGGCCTGTTAGTACTCAAGCATGGCGACAGGCTTGTTATAGACCTACCATAGACCTCTAATGTTGAGCGGATCTGCTGTAGGATGTCGCGTCTGGTAGTGTTGGCATCTTGCCTGCGGCTGCAGAGCCCTAGCTGTACCCGATCATCGGCATCACAGGTTTTCAGCCGATCTTCAAGCTCTGACAATTGATCCTGGAGGTCTAGGATACTCCTCATGTGCAAGAAGTCATATCTTTTGAGAATAGAAAAGTTTTTATCTAGTGTCAAGAACCTGGCCAGGCGAGGGTAACCCTGGCGATAATCCTCTACTGTTGGCCATGTCAGCATTTGCCCCGCAGGAGAAAAGAGTAAACAGTACAACACGCAAGCTTCTGGCTGCGCTGATAAGATAACAAGGGTTAAATGGTACAGCAGGCAGAGCGGACTTACACATGATACTGCTCATCGTCTAACACAAAGGTCCTATTGAGTAAATCAATCTCAGAGCTTGGGGAAGTCGTGATATTTCCTGATAAGTTCAAACGTGATAATTTCTACCATCGATAAAAACACAGAATCGAAAGTCAGCTTGGGGCTTCAGAGATCATAGGGTGATAGAGGGCCTCAGACCTGCAAGCTGCAGGTTGAAGGCTGGTTACAACTCAGCCCCCAGGCCTTGTGCAACCACACCATCAACGCCACCGTTGCCTTGTCTCAGATAATAGGCTACCGTTGGTGCTCAGCAATGCACTTTGTCACCCCGTTCTTCATGTCTGCGTCAAGGAGCGGGGTTACTGAGGGATTTTGTCGTTTGAGCTGTCTGATGTGTTGCAATGAATATTCTGTATAGAGGACACTTGATGCGATGGTGAAAATATATAGGAACAGCAGCCCGTACCTCTGGCCCTTTTATCAGAATAGTCGACGGTGATAGTCTCCAAGGTATTACCATGGCTGAAAACACAGACAAGACAGCCCAGCCCGAGACAGGCGGAGCGGCACGACTCGCCACAGCCCCAATTCAAGAAGCCCAGCAAATCAGAGGAGGAGTCAAATGTGCAACAGGTCCAGGATGAAGACGATGATGATGACAGAAAAGCCCATGTGGCTCGTTACAATAACAATGTTCCCGTAAGCGCTACTTATCACTAGCTACCTATCAGACGCTCACTTTTGCCCAAGTTCCCTTTCGAAATTGGAGAGACTGTCTGGATCGTCCAGCCAGGCTACCGTGCACCACGAGGAGAGTTTCGCATTACAAAGGTCCATCCGGACGACTTGTTTGAGCTTGTTGATTGTGCAACCAACACTGTGCACCCAGATTTGGTGGAGGGTCAGTATTTGAGGCGTGATATTTAGGCAGTAAATAAGTAGTCTAGATAAATGGTAAATCAACCAGGATGGTGGGTAGCTTGGATGTTGAACTGGCCAATGTACGTTGGTCCAACAAGCCACATGTCATATATAACTAGATAAGGAGCGCTTATGACCATGTCTTGACCCAATGTCCTGCATTTATTTCTGGTCCCCTCTGTGATACCGCACAATGGCCCTCTCTTTCCGCACCTCTCCCACTTCTGATCTCTCGAGTCATGAACCACCAATCAAGCAAGCGAGTATATCTTCAACGGCACTGGATTTTGTCTATGCTCTGTCAACAGTTGATTTTGAGCTCTATACTTCTGCGCAACTACATTTCGATGGTACTACTGTCAGGGTTGCTGGACGAGGCGGCTATGCCACTGTCGAGATCGGCACCATCAGGCGTTCCAAGAACCTCGTCGCGGTGAAACGGAGTCTGATGCAATGGGAGAACCATCAATCAACTCAACTTCAAGATTCGAAAAGAATCCTGGGCAAAGGCTTTGAGCAGGTTGTTCAAGAGTTGCGCATTCTTGGACACAAGAAAGTCCGGAGCCACGACAATATAGTGACCCTTGAGGGCTTCTGCCTGGACGAAGTCAACGGGGTGCCCTCGCTAGCCCTTGTCATAGAGTATTCACATCTCGGCACTTTACGTGAGTTTCTGGTCCAGAACAACAATGCCCTCTCTCTTGATGAGCTGTTCAACCTTGCGTTGCAGGGTGCCCGTGGCTTGGATGCTCTTCATAAGCTGCTAGTCTGCCATGGAGATGTCAAAATCGATAATGCACTCGTATTCGAGTCCTCAATGAAAATGAACGGCAAGAATTGCTGGGTGGTGAAGATCTCGGATTTTGGACAATCTATTATTGCGTCCCGTGACGATCCTGCTGGGAGAGTGCCTTGTCGACCCGGGACACGTCTCCGAGAGGCTCCCGAGATCAGGCGAGGCCAGGCGTTTCAAGACCCAGGCTATGATATTCAGGCTGCCTTGAAGACAGATGTCTTCTCATTTGGCCTTTTCGTATGGGAAGTGATGAAGAATGGCCAGGGATACTTTGACCCAGCGTGGGCAGTACTAAATGGAAGGCAATATAACGCCGATACGATGGAGGACTTTCTTAACAATTTGCCTGGCGATGCCCTTCTAACATACGGAACCGAGTTTTCAAACAGCTTGGACCAACGCCACGTTTCCCAGAGGCTTCTGCGGGTATTTGAGGGTTCATTGAGGGACCAGCCGCAAACAAGGAGTACTATGAGCGAACTAGTGGAAGCGTTTGGGCTCTCAAGTGACGAGTGAGTGACCACACTTGTATCCTCGGAGACACGATGCCACCTACTACGACGCACTAACACGTGCAGGTGCGAGGAGAACAAAGAAATACCAGATTCACTTTCAGATCTTGGAGCCATATTCGCCAAACTGGGCTTTGACGTTGATGATGAGTCTTCAATAGGGACATGGGGAACCAGCAAGTCGTTTTACGATGTAAGTGATGCGACACCTAAGGAGTTGTATGAAGCGACCGTGACTAAGATACTCTAATCAGTTAGTAGACCAGGCAGACCTTTCCGGATACTACACTATGATATCCCACGTACCCATGTTGCTACAGCGGAAAATTCTTGCCGAGCTCAAGGGCATGGCAATATCTGATAGCACAGAAACTCATTCCTCGGGCCACTCCGCCATGACCGTCGCTGAGTGCTATACACTTGGCTTTAGAGGGTCACACGACATTGCTCAGGTTGTCCAGTGGCTGGGAACTGCAGCCTTGAAGGGCTTCAAGAAGGCAGGGCTCGTATACCACCGTGTCTGCGAGGCTGTCGACATTCCACCGCAAGACTTGAGCGGTACCGATGAAGGAGAGGCCTTAGAGATGGCTCTGAAAGGGATCCCGACTGAGAAGTACTTGTCGGAAAGAATCCTTCACCACAGTCGAACCGTTCTCGAAAATGCGCGCCAAAGATTCCTTGGCCATGGCGCCAACTCGCTCCTTGCAATGACAGAGAGCATCTTTCTCTCCGCCTTTAGTGAGGCCAAAGTAGACACTTTACATCCACTGCATGTAGCGTCTTGGCTTGGGGAGGAGCGTCTCGTAGCGGAGCTACTGAAAAGCACTCCCCCAGATGCCCAGTCGGTATTGGGCTTCAACGCCGCGCACTTTGCATGTCTAGGAGGCCATTATTCGATTCTAAAGCTCTTAAGCGAGCATAAGGTGCCTCTATCAGCGGCTAGTCTCCAGTTTATAACGCCTCTACACTTCGCAATCTTCTTCCAGCCTGGTGACCTCGCCGCAGCTGTGAAGCTTCTCCTTGAGCATGGTTGTTCACTTGAAACACGCACGCATACAGTCAAATGGGATGCTCATGACCTTTCAATTTATGGTACGCCAATGCAATGGGCGTTACAGACACGAAATATGACCCTTGTTCGTATTATACTGCCACTACAAGCGCAATCGCCTAGTCCTGAGTGGCTAGATAACGTTATCCAGGACTTTTACTGGGAGCTGTTGGAGGATCTTCTGCCTTATTTCCAAGGCCCAATGGATGATATCGTTACATTGCAACCAGCAACGAGACCATTTAGTCGGTGGATTGCCCACGGTCGAGACTGTGGCCAAGCCATCGAAAAGACTGTCCGGCTATGTCACGATAACGGAATTTTGGGCTTCACCACTGACGGTATATCTCGGCTCCAGCTCATAATGCCCTCCACCCGTACACTAACCGACTACTTGATGTTCAACTATGCTTTGGATGTGTGTTCGGCAGACTACGTACGGTACAGAGGGCCCGAACCTTTTAGTTCTCCTTTAATCGTCTCTGCATTCCAGCGCACCAACCACCAGGAGGCTCTCCGCGACACTCTGTCCCGACTGACCAAATATTACACACTTGATGAACTGGAAGATGGCCGCCTGACCGATGGCTACAATCTTTTAGGGGTGGCCGTTGCTCGTGGCAATGTGACGGCGGCACGGATCTTACTCGAGAGAGGAGTCGACGTCAACAAATCATACACGATTGGTGGTGTTTCCATCACGAATCCGATTCAAACGTGTCTTTTTGGGAGGCCCTTGCCTGAGATGCTATCGCTGTTGGTCGAATATGGTGCCGACCTTCTGGCCAAATGCTCTATGACGGGGCTAACACCACTACAACTCCTCCTTGTCGGTCCAGTTCAAGTGGGCGATATATTGAATATCCTAGCCAGTCATTCACAGCCTGATCAGATTTATATTGAGGCTCTGTACAAGAGCTTTACTAGGTTCTGTTACATGACCGTTAGACATGGCCTGGGGACATCGCCCAGTTGCCAGGAGATGAAGAAACCTCAGCTGCGTACACACTATTTGGAGCAATTCCGTCGGCTGCTGATGGACCCTAGATTCGTTGGCTTTGTCGATGAACCTCATCATCCAGATGGCTCTACAATGATCCAGCAGGTGGCAAGCATAGTGCACCATCCCGCCGTTCGGCTGCTGCTCGATGCAGGGGCCGATGCAAGTCGACCTATCAGCCGCGGTAACATCTCGATACTGCCACTACAACTCGCAGTATTGAAAGGTAGACTACTACAAGAGGCGAAGATTGATAGTCCTGACCCCATACCAGGAACTGAATACATAAGTATGGATCTGGTGATGGAGGTTGCAACAGAGCTCCTACAGTGGCATCTGGCACGCAGCGACAGCCTATTTGACGGTATCAGCGAACTCCACATTGCATACTCTATGATGTATGCAGAGGGTATTAAAAAATATCTGGAGGCAGGTCAGAGTTTGGAGGCAAAGGGACATTGGCCCGGGATTGAGAATCCGGTTACACCCAGAGAGCTCTGTCGTGACTCATTTTGGAACGATGAGTCGGGTTATAGCATTCAACTTTTTCCATTTGTTGAAGAAGAAGGGCTTGGGCAGGAGTACAGAGATTTATTAGCAGGAATCCCGAGGGAAGCAGGACTGCTAGAGAATACCTTGCCAGTATATGCAGAAGAACTAAAGCACTAAAGCAGGTTTCAGGTTTCACAACTACCGGATTGTCTATATAACACAGTATAAAATTTGTCTCGTAACTTATTTCGTGGTAGTCAGATGCAGGAAACTATATGCCTGGTGCCGGTTCCTTGTAATTCCTTATACTGCTAATAGCAAAAACCTAAAGGTCGCTCTACTTTATTCTTCCTTCGCCTTCATCATTCTTTCAGTGTACTCCTTACCAGCCTTCAACCACCATGCACCTATCAAAATTGCCAGGCCGCCCACGACGACACAGGTGTAGTTCATATTCGCAACCTCGACTGGCATAACGTAAGGGAAGGAGAAGAAGATGATGGCAAACGTAAGCCAACAGACTGTCACGGTGTTGACAATGGGTCCAATCGTTGGGCCCATATGGAATACACCCTTGTGCATGTTCTTCCTGCCGGTAAGCAGGTTGGTGAGAATCGGGAACATGTAGGAAATGTTGTTGATGGTGACGGCCGTTCCGAGAAGGGAGTTGAATGCGGTCGATGAGCCAAGATACAGGCATCCGAGAGCAGCAATGACGGCTGTGACTGCAAGCTGGGAATTGAAAGGGATCTTTAGGCTTGGGTGGACCTTGGACCAGCTGAAGTATGGTTAGAAATAGATCTCTCGAGTGGTGGAGTTAAATACTTACACCTTGGACAACGGAATCGCTCCGTCGCGGGAGAAGGCCCAGAAAATTCGGCCAGTGCTGAGCTGTGAGCTAATTACGCATGGACCGAGAGCGATGAACAGGATGAACAAAAGGCCGAAGGCACCGCCAGTCTTCTGGGTGACTTGGCGGAAGAGCTCTGCAAGCGGCATTCCCGTGTTGCCTGCCGTGAGCTGGTCAAAGTCCTGGATCGAGAACATGAGACTGACGAGATACGTGAGACCTGTGCAGAACGCGATGATTAAGGTAATGGCGATGGCGAGGGGAGCATTCTTCGACGGCTGCTTCCAGTCAGTGGCTGCTGACGAATATATAAGGATCAGTAGAGCTTACGTTGGGCATCTCTTCTGTGATATGCGTCACTCCATCAAGACCGCCAAGAGAGTACAAAGGGTTAACCAGACCAGTAATGAAGCAAATGGCATTGTTGTTCCACCCAGTCGTGTTGATCCAAGTCCTGAAAACGAATTCGGGATCACGGTGTGTTGGGGCGCACGCAACAACGGTAACCAGCACAACGAGCCAGCCGATTTGCAGGTAGAAAAGCGAGAACTTATTCAGGGCGGGGATGATCTTGTTGCCGAACATGACAACGCCAGCGGTAAGTAAGTTCAAGCCTTGGTAGACAATGAAAGTCTGCCAGGCCTTGATCTCGAGGTCGGATATGTATAGCGCAATCAATGCCATGAGAATCTGGGCGTAGATGATGTTGGTGGATGCAGTAGTGAAGATCCCTAGGGAATGTCAATGGTCAAGAGTCTGTCAATCGCAGGAGATGACTCACAGCCGAGAACACTGAACCAACCAGTGAGGAAACTTAGAATACCAGTTGCTCGTCTTGGAGCTACGGCCGCAATCCAATGATACATGCCGCCCTCAGTAGGGTAAGACGACACGAACTCGGCAAGTGACGCTCCAAGGAAACATTGCAGGATCGTTACGAGGATGAAGCCGTATATAACCGCACCAGGGCCTCCAGCCCCAATTTCAGTGATCAGGCCAAGACCCAAACCTGTCCATGAGATAGTCGTCGTAGAGGCCAGACCGATCAAACTCAGGGTACTGAAATGTCTGTTGAGCTCTTGGGTATGACCTGTTTGCAAGAGTCAGTAACCGATCATTCTGATTGATAGTTGTGACCTGTTTGACTAACCCATTTGCGCCAGACGAAGCTCGTCGGCGTTTATCTCGGCTTTTGTCTCCGAAATATCTAAACTCCGCTTCATGCTGGATATACCTTGATCGTCTGGTGCAGCCATTGTCACTGTGCAAATATCGCGATTCTCTTGTCTGTAATGTCACGATTGCAAATGTCAAGATATGAACCAGCCCTGCAGAGGTTTCATCATGGCTTCTGGGGTCACGCGAGATATAAGCATATTCATACCCTAGCGCGTTATCTTAGTTCTCGAACGATAGCTTATCGGGTAGTCGGCACAACGCTCACATGTTGTGTAAGCATTGTGATATGCAGATCCCCTGTTCAGAACGGGTCTATGTAGCCCCATATTTCGTGCCTCTCCAATCGCGGAGACAAGTCGGATACAAGCGCGATAATACAGATGCACAATCAACGGCCAACTGCGGACCGGTTCGGCTAAAGCACCGGAAAAGACCGTGATTAGATAGCATATCTTGAACTGAGAGATCGGTCTTGTGAGCCAGATAAGGCCGTAGTCTATGCGGGGTAACCAGCCCCTCCACATGGTTCATGTACTAGCATCGGGGAACCGAGCTAGGGTTATCATTGCGATACGTGGAAATTGGAAGGTCTGAACTCGAAGATGTTGATCGGCAGACTCTCGCATGGCATGATGCCGAACTCGGCTTTCATGGTAGAATGGGGTTAATACCTCGCGCAACTAGTTTCTATGTATAATAGCATGGCTTATAATATGGCTCGGACTCCTCGCACCTCCTCTTGTCTCTATCCACTCATACAAGTTGAGACAAAGTTGCAGTCATGCGTTTCTCCTCCGTCATCAGCCTTGCAGCTCTTGCAATCAGTCATGGAGATGCTGCCGGTAGCTATGTCAAGTCCATGTCGCCGAATGCGCAGCAGCTCTTCACTGAGTCAATGGAATGGATGGATACCTTCTACGATAAGAAGGCAGGCTACCTGTACGACTTCAGCGCTTCGGTGGCACTCCGCCATGAAACACGTAGTTCGGTCTGGTACGCCTTTGGTCTTTTGGCGAGAAATGAGGGGTCGGATGCTGCCGAAGCTGAGAAGATCATCAAAAACACCATTGATGCTCAGTATAAGGTCCCTGCTGATGAATGGTATGTTCAACAGCCAATGGTACAACTAATGTGACTCTGACACTCTACCAGGTACGGCGACTATCAGCAAGAGCCTGAAGAGCCTTACGTTGGCAGCCCAGCTTACCCTCCCAAGATCTACGGTAGCTGGGACCCCAACTGGCGCGGTTTCGTTGGTACGACCTTGGTCATGTGTATGGAAGAGTTTCCTCACTTGCTCAGCAAGAGCACTCAGAATCTGATTCTACACTCCCTGCATAACGCGACTAAGGGCGACGAGTATCGCTTCGGACATCTCGACAAGACGAAGGACAACCTCTACCCCTCCTACAGTAATCCTGTGAGTATTTCTGACCAGGTGCTTTCTGTTTTGTACGTTCTCTAACCGCGGTGATACCAGTCTATCATGCGTGCCTTTGTTTCTGGCTGGACCGGCCGTCGTCTTAATGACCAAAACATGACTGTTGGTGGCGAGAAGTACGCTCAAGAAATCATTGATCTCTTCAACAAACACAACACCCTCTCGGAGTTCAATTCAGGCACCTATACTGGCGTATCGCTTTTCGGCCTCATCCTATGGAGCAAGTATCTGCCTAAGGACTCAGTCATGACTAAAAACGGGCCACGAATGGTTGAAAGGACTTGGGATGCTGTTTCCCAGCTGTGGCACCCCGGTATGAAGAACATAGCCGGTCCCTGGGATCGAGCCTATGGTTACGATATGAACCGCTATCTCAGCTTGATGGCTTTGTGGTTCTGGACTTTGACTGGAAAAGAGAGCTCCTCTCTAACTTCTCATGTATGCAATCCCTCCTTGCAGTAACTTCTGGATTTATGAGACGGTACTAACACAGTATCTAGCCTCAAGTCATGTCGCACATGGCTGACTACGCCTGGGCGCCTCTTTTCGCAGCTCTCGACAAGACACATCAAAAACTTATCCCGAAGAAGACGCTCCGCAGGCTCTCAAAGTTCCAGGGCGAGCATATCTTTACCGGAAGCGCTTACTATCCTCCCTTCGATACTGCATCGCGTAACATTACTACCTGGTTGTCCGAGGATCTTACTATCGGCGCCGAGTCTTATGATGAGATTGTTATTGGTGGTCCATCTCAGTCTCAGGAGTCTTTCAACCCTGCAGTGGTCCAGTGGAATACTGGAAACGAGATCTCATTCATCTCTGTATGAGTCCCGAGTCTTATCGAAGAAACCCAAAGCTAACAAGATCACAGCTATACCCAACCGAAATGGCTCTCCAGTCCCGCGTGAAACCCGGCAAGCTCAGTTTATCGTACCCTTACGGTAACGCCAGTTCTGTCTTCACCTTTGTCGTCGGTACCTTTGAGAAGAAGCGTACTGTCGCTAGCTGGGCCGACATCCAAGGTCTGGAGGTAAAGGTTTCTGGCAACGTCAACTCGACATACGCCCTTTCTTTTGCTGGTGGCTATGGCGGAGCGGACAGTCTGATTCGGGACTTTGAGTTCTGGAACTTCACGTACACGATGCCTTCCGACTTCCAGGGAATACCTTCTGTCGAGCTTGACTTTAAGCTCATTTAAATTAAGACTACGGGAGATTGTAACCTGAGAAAAAGGCCTTGTATAGAATGAATAATTAAATAATCATTGATAATTAAACATCAAGGATTTGAAGTTTACTATAATGAATCATGGCGCCAATCTGTCGAGTTTATTTTTGTGTATTAATCGGTGTTGGCTAAAGATTCGCTGAGCCTAGTTCAACAAACTCGAACTTACTGCATACACAAGCCGGCGTCCCATATATCATCTTTCCAAGTATCCTATCATGCTCCACCACAATCCCAATACCATCCGGAATATTCTCATCATAAAGCAGCCCAGGAATTCTATAAACTTGGGCCACATCCGGGGTAGGCTCCCCCCACATAACCAGTCGGAACACCGATCGCCGCCCACAGATCTTACATCTGATCTGACTAATACCTTCCATTGGAGTTTCGTACTCTCGCAGGAACCAATCTGCTTCTCCAGCTGCAAGCTCCAGGCGTGACTCTCGTGCGACCTTGCCTTGTTTGCTCAGCTTTAAGGCACTGATAATCTTCTTCGCGATCTCTAACCTCTGCTGAGTCACGTCTTGCCCTAGTTTTATGTCGAGCAACGGCCCATACTTTTCTAAAAGTCCCTGTATCTTATCAAGATCATACCTAGCTGTTGAGGTACAGACATCTCCAGGTTTTGCGTCTTTCCATTCCATGTTTAATGCTTTATATTCGCTCCGAGGGAATATGCGTTCCATAGCCTCACATAAAGCTTGTGGATCCTGGCCGGTAGCCCGGACTATCTTGTTTACAACATAGTCCACGACCGATTCCACGTCTCCTCCGAAGTCGTAGTACTCAAAGGTCTCAATGACACCAACCGTCTGAAGATGGGGCTGGATCTTGCCATTCCGAATGATTGGCTGAGATGTCGCTTTCCTATGACACCTACCCATGTCCCAGAGCTTCCACGTTCCCGTCGAAAATCCACGCAGCCACGTTGCTCGGGGGTCTATGTCTTCACCTGGTGACGGGATGAACAATAGGGGAGAGTAATCACCCTGCTGTAGCGCAAATGTCGCCAGAGAAAAGAAGTATATAAAGCGGTCCTCGATGAGAACAAGAGGATCTTGTTCCGGTCGGAAGTCAAGCATCTTCCCTAGAGCCAAGAAGTAGTCTCTTGTGTACTGACACTTCCGATGGCCCAGAGTTCCGATTGCCCACCCGAGAGTTCGGTGCATTTCGTGCTCATTCTTCCATGCTTCCATATCTATCCATGAAGTCATCCGTTTTAGGGTCGTATTCTGCTTCCAAATGTCCTCTGTGACAATTGAATTACTCCTTTTCTTGACCCATTTCGAGTGCGCAGTATCTAGCTGATGACATACATCCCTGGCATAGGCATCGGATAGCGTGTAGTCCTCCGTGAGAATGAGGACGTCATTGCTCTGAATGTACTCCAGTGTCACCCACATGCGGTCAAACCATCGAGACCGAATGATGGCCGCAAGGTCGACAACGAACTTATCGTAGGGAGAGTCCTTGACCTGACCCGAGAGATGGGTTGCCCTGACGTCGTCTAGATGGATCACTGTTTTCGCAGCATGGTTATATATCTCCGGTATCAAGAGGAGGAGCCGTTCTTGAACCTCAGGGCGCCATTGTGGAACGCTCAAGTAGTCATGCCAGACTTCGCAACCGGGAAACTTGGCTGTAAGTGCCAGGAGAGTCCTAGCTGGAATTTGGTAGACCAGCCTGGAAGCGTCGAGGCTCTCCAGGCGAAGGTCCTGGGCAGTGGCCACCGCTGGGTGCCAGGCATGTGAAATGGGGACATAATTGATCTTTTTAGCCTTTATACAGGAGAGATGTCTGTTGAAGATTCTCAGATTCCACAGGGATACTGGCTCCTGAGTGATATCAATGACAGATGGCGGTGAGTTGCTGTTCCCAGCGGCTATGGTTCGTATTGGAGGCTCACCGTCGGGAAGGAAGTGCTTTCCGCACGATACGCAATCAGAGTCCAGGCCAGTGCCCCATACATATGCTAGAAATGAGGATTGGGGGTTCTGTCGCAATTCGCTGCCGACATGGAATGACACACTAGGCTCTAGTGGTATAGCTAAGAAAGCAGTGCTATTCTCACGTTTCCTCTTGAGAACTGTAGTACTTGATGCAATATTGAGAGACACTGAGCCACTGGCAATGCCATCGGCAAGGTTCTCGCTCATGTCAAGTGCATTGAGTATGGTTCAAAGAAATAACTGCTAGGTTGAGCCAATAGGGCGGCCTGGCACGGGAAAGCTGCTGACCGATATAAAACGCCAATTGAAGCCAGCTTATCACAGGCCTATTCAAGCCTGATGACGATAGGCTAATGGCGCTGAAGGGAGCATGATAGCGAGGTACGGTGTAATAAGAGATGAAGATGAGCCAGCTGAAGTCAGATTAATTTGGTGGCTGTCTTGAGAGATAAGGAAAATCGCGCTAAGATAAGTATAATCAGGTCATCTCTCGCGCCAATCTCATGTGAAGGGCGGAGAAAAGAGCATCATTGAGTTAACCAATGTACTTTTCAACAAAAGTTAAGAAGCAAAGTAATTCCTTCAAATGAGATAACTTCTAAGATTTGCTAGAGCCAACTACTCTGCGGGCTTGACTATTCGCCTGATGTCCAGATCTCAAATTCAGATAGCCCCCATCCAACACCAGACCCAGCATTAGGTGCCTCAACACGCAGTCGAGAAGTCAATATGGAAGGGAAAAAGATCTTGGTCTCGGCGTTTGAACTGGTTGGCATCGGACTGCGAATCTGGTCGGGGATTGTTACCCACTCATTACCTGTCCAGTACTGAAGATCGTAACTGGCAGGGATCCGAACACCATCAGAGTCATCGTAGAAGAATAATCGCACATTATCGACAGCTCGATCTTTGCGTAAGTCGACTACGAAGTCATCTTTCGAATTTGGACTATTATACGAAGTCCAGCGGCTGTTTTGTGGAATCCCTGTTCGGAAGATTATTCCGTTGATGACCCGCATAGGATCATCGACCGGAAAAGTATATGAAGCAAAAGCGATGGGAAGTTTAGGGTCTCGCTGGCTATTTGCTGCGATGTTCATTCGAGAGGAAGCTGGTGTTGAGACAGATGAACCGACATCGACCTTTATAAGACCTATTGTTTCGCGACTTTTCGCAAGCTGGCCATCAACGTAAACTCGCATGCCTTCGCCTCGGTCGTAGACTGAACCTGTTCTATCCCATAAGACAGTTATAGAGTGGCCGTGGTACGCCACGTTCTCAACTGTAAAGTAGTCCCATTTTGGAGGAGTCAAGGGATTGACGATTACTGTTTCACCAGACTGGGCTCGTATCCCGATCAGGCCAGCTAAAACATTATCAACGAAGGTCGAGTGGTTATAATCTTCGCTGTGATTGTAGCCATCATACATCCATCGGTCTTCATCAGGATGATGAGCCTCAGCGACGTATGGTTGCCCATTTTTGTATTGTGTCCAAGCGTACCGATGCAGCATCTTATAATAGTCCTCGGAAGTGATGTAGTCCTGCGCTGGATAATCGTGGAGGACATTTTCAACCGCGTTTAGAGTCTGCGAGGTTGCAAACGGCCACGAAGGACCATCCCAACGGCAACAATTGTCTGCCCCATACATGAACCACTTGCTTCTTCGCTCAGCTGTAGTTGGACCAAACTTGGAGAAGAATCCTTTTGGGTCGGTGAGCTGGGAGAAGGAGGCGAGTTGGGACTTATCGCACGGCATCTCAAACATCCAGGGAAGATAGCCCATGATTTCTCTAGTACCCAGTAAGGAGCCGGAGGGGTTGTCGTCACGGGCCTGGTGTTTGTAGAATTTGCTCTCATTGTCCCATAAATGCTTTTGCATGGCGATTTGCAGACTTTCTGCACGGCTTCGGTATTCGTTTTCAAGATCAGAGTCTCCAGCTAAAGCAGCAATTTTTGCTATGGCAATGGCATCTCCATACTGATAGGAATTGATTGTCGGCCTAAAGCCAGCACCTCCATGATAGGGATCCCCAGACTCGTAAGAAGCAGCTGTGTACTCCGTAGCGTCCCAAACAGGTACCTGCCAATACAGGCCTAGAGAGCTGGAATAATGATTATCCCAGCCTCGATACTGCTTTACCAGATTCGCAAGCTGTCCAACTACAAATTCTTTATCTCCTGTGACCAAGAATTGTTTCCATAACGCTGTGGCTGCCCAGAAGCTGTACTCGTGCGCCCAGTCAGAGGTATCTTTGTTGACATCGTCTCTCATTGGTTTGGGGAACTGGCCTGGTCCAGTGAGCCAATACTTTGCGATATCTTGGCCATATCTCGTATCACGTATCCACCGACCTTCGGTGATATGATGACCTGCAGCAGCCACGATACCACCATACGGTGCGCCATAGCTGACGGGGTTCAAGAACTCACTGGCCATGTAACCATACTCTGTTCCAGTGTAGACAAGGTGTTCTTTGTAGGTCTGCCAGCGATAGTAGTATACCTCCTGGATCTGTTTATCGGGTATATCCAGCAGGGGAATGTTCTTCTCGAACCATGGCTGATCTTCTAGACCTTTTAGAAGCAGATCCCGATCGAGTATGGCTGCCCCTCCAGCAGACGACGACATGACGCGTAGGAAACCAAAGAGAAGCCTGAGTAGAGCAGTCCTCAGAGTAAGCCTCGTGAGGTGCAGAATAGCATGAAGCTTTGGGAAATCCATTCGACGGTAGTTGCGTTATGTGCCAAAGCTACAGCTGATGTTGACGTCACATGCCTCCGTGCTTATTTTATAGTGAAAACGCCACATGCCAGTACGAGAACCCAGTAATTCACTATGACGGATTGCAGCACTCTTTGTTTCATTCATGGAACAAGGCACAAACGGTCATTCTCTGAGTCTTTCTAGAACACCCAATCTATAGCCCATCTGATAATACAACATCTCTGATTCAGGATAAAGTGAAGTAACGTAACTCGCGTGGTTCTTAGGGCTGCTCATTAGTATCTGTGGCGTTCGACCATTGAATCACTAGCTATTACGAGCTTAGCTGGCATTCCAATCTCTGCTAGCAGCAACACATCAAGAGGTAACGGTCAGATGATGGGCTACAACTTTCCGTTTTAGAGTGGAAGGGGGGTCCCTTACTACTTGCGTCACGATGCTTTCTTTCAGCCACCAGACAGTTTCCACCCAAGCCTGAAGGCCTAGAGCCTAGAGGACATCAGAAGGTGAAGCTTGCAGACCTGTATAAGCGCTAGTTACCAAATGGGCTAATGTCTTAACTAACTCCAAGATCAAGCAAGCCATCGTCCAATCATGTAACGTGTTGGGGCTGTGCTCTTCGAACCAGAGCGAATGCGAGCTCGGTCATCCCATACGCCACGTTGCTATTGTTGGACACACATGCTAGCCATAGCTCGTGTCAAATCTGTCTCTTGCGCAAAGCTTAGATCGCTCAAACCCGTAGCTTCACAAATGACGTTGTCAATTGACTTCCACGCGCAATCCGTAATGGAGCTATGGATACGACTGACGATAATGGAGTTTGTTGCGTGAAACGTAACAATCGTTTCTTGGACTATTCGTTCTTTTCAAGCAGATGGAGCAAGGTAAGTTGACGTTGATGGCAATTATATAACTTGGAGTCCCATCCGTGAAACCGAAGACATCACCAACAACTCATCACTTCCTCAATAACTTTCACAGCCATGTCTCCTCAACTTGAGACAGTTCTTTCGCTCAATGATTCAATGTTTGATCTTTCTTTGCAGAGAGTTTCACACTGCGATACGAACGCACAAGAATCTTTGGGTGGGAAAACAGAGAATGTGTCCGTTACTCTACCTCCAGTCACGCTGCCGGATCAAAAGGGCTCAGAAATGACACGCGACCTTCGATGTAAGTGCTCCGGCTCGCTATCTGTCAAGTACCCATACTAATTCTCGTCAGACAAACACGCTTCGACTTACCGAAGAATCTTTGCCTTCATATTCATCACCAACTTGGCCGTGTTTATTGCCCTTCTCGTCACCTCGAAAGGCAGTATCTTATCAAGAGATGCCGCCAGCGCAGCTTCTGCAAACCTCATGGTGTGCATCTTATTTCGGCAAGAGGAATTCGTGAACCTTTGCTACGAAATTGTCGTGCTGGCTCCTCATTCGTGGCCGCTCTCTATTCGGAAACGGCTAGCCAAGGTCTTCCACTACGGTGGTTTCCATAGTGGCGCTGGAGTTGCTGCTACTGCGTGGTACATGGCCTATACCATCCTAGCTACTCAAGAATGGGCTCAGGACAGAAAGGAATACAGACTCGTCAACATGATAACCGGTTGGATTGTGGTTGCCATGTTCCTCATCATTCTCATCGCCGCTTATCCCAGCATTCGAAGAAAGTTCCACGATCATTTTGAAGCTTTCCATCGATTCGCCGGCTGGGTTTCCTTGCTCGCCTTTTGGGTACACAACATTGTGTCAGCTCGTGTTACAGCACATGAGTGGAACAAGTCTATCGCTTATGCCCTCGTGCGATCCCCCAACTTCTGGTGTATCTGTGTTACGACCTCATGCACGATCGCATCATGGTCCCGACTGCGCCGCCGGGTTGTGTACCCCGAGAAGTTGAGCGATCACGCCACTCGTCTTCACTTCAAGTACCGAGGAATGAAGCCATTCTACGGTCTCAAGATCAGCGACAAGCCCATGACAGAGTGGCATGCATTTGCTACTATTCCTGATATCGAGCCAGAGTCGGGCAAAGTCGAAGGTTTCAGTGTTGTTGTTTCCAATGCCGGAGATTTCACCAAGAAGCAGATTATGAATGACAGCGAGCGCAAGCTCTGGGTTCGTGGTGCGCCTCTTCATGGACTTCTATATACATCAAAGCTCTTTCGTCGAATCGTCATTGTCGCGACTGGA
The DNA here is from genome assembly GCA_013396175.1 of Fusarium denticulatum. Taxonomy (NCBI): domain Eukaryota; kingdom Fungi; phylum Ascomycota; class Sordariomycetes; order Hypocreales; family Nectriaceae; genus Fusarium; species Fusarium denticulatum. Next base: position 162,509 of record JAAOAK010000335.1, on the reverse strand, counting down.
TCTGGTATCGGGCCTTGTCTTTCTCTTCTCCACGCCGATGAGACCCCTCGCCGTGTCCTCTGGTCTACTCGCGATCCTGAGAAGACATACGGACCAAGTGTTGTCGGCGCAGTTCAACGAGCTGATCCAAATGCGGTCATCTGGAACACCACTGAGCGAGGTTATCCGGATATTGTCCGTGAGACTTACCAACTTGTGGTGGAGTCTGATGCAGAGGCAGTGTATATCATCTCGAACCCCAAGGTCACTGAAAAGGTTGTTTTTGGTATGCAAACACGGGGTGTCCCAGCATATGGAGCCATCTTTGACTCTTAGACGTTTAAGCGAAGGGGATTAGGGCGCGATTGTTTGACTCAATAGAAAATTGATGGCTTTTGCATAGACTATGGATATAAAAGAAGCGAGGCCAAAATAAATTCACGGATCACGAGAAGAGCAAGTAATTACATTGCATGAACAGGCCTCTTGAAACTGAACACAATTCTCTCTTAGTCCAAAAACATATGCTGGTGAATCTCAAACGACAGGTATCTTAGTGCAGGCCGCAGGTCTAAGAAGTCATTACAATCATGTCTTCTACCCACTACACTAATACATTAAGATATTGATCCTGGCGGCGTTAAATGGGGCTCTTCTCTGCGGGTACAAAAAAAACGTCTTTTTAGCATCAATCTAGTAGTAGCGGTACCTAAATACTTGTAGATCCAGACTGAACACAACTGATACGCCAACTCCAGTGTCGCCGAGGGAAACGAGACTCAAACGCCTGATATAACCTTATCCACTTTGCATTTTATGCTTCATTTATTTGGCTTCCTTCCCCAGACGACATAAAGAGGCATATAAGCATGAATGCGATGGTTCACGAGATCTCGCCGAACATCAATTAGAGACACCTGTAAGCAAGTTAGCAGTTGAAAGCATCGTTTGGAATAGCAGTATAGCATGCTTAGCTGTATGCAGGCTAGCTTACCTCAATCTGAGCACTGGTTCGCTCAAACGCCTTGTTCAAGAGCTGATAGGAAAACCCGGATAGGCCATCGAGCATGTGATCAGCCCACATCCATCCCACTTGCTTGAGCCGTGGGTCCTTGGCCCAGCCGTTGATAGGCATCTTGATGATACGTTCGTGGACATCTACAAAGCCAACCCGCTTGTAGATCTCTTTGAGCTTTTTGCCAAAGATGGCCGGACGCTCTAACTTATCCGCCGCCGCTATCAAGTCATTGCACCATGTCGCAACTGGGCCTTGAGGATCAAGCGTGTCGTCGTCGCACAGGGGAATGCAGTCCGTCTCTTGCGACTCGAACCAGCCGCCGGGCTCAAGCGCATTGAAGGCTTGCTGGGCTATCTGCGTCTCAAAATCGGACCAGCATCCAGAAGTGCTACGGGTGTGAATATAGTCGAACTTGTGATTGAACATCCACTCGTCGCTTCTGTTGTTTCTTGGTCAGAACACTTTGCGGATATGGCGGAAAGGAACTTACGAGTCCTCGACGTAGAAGTAGACATTTGGAGGCACATCGTTTGGTTGAATGGGAGACAGGTCTGTGCCGATAATTGTAGCGTTGGGGAAGATATCACCCATCTGGATAGCCCAGTCGCCTATCCCAGTGGCGATATCGAGAATATTCTTTGGTGGCCTTGTAGTAGAGAGCGGTGCCAGGTACAGCTTGCCTTTCATAATCATCTTATAGCACTCGCCCATAATTTCGAGTCTCTCCTGCTCTGGATTGTCATTAGGGAACAGATATGCTATAAGGTAGTGAACGGTCAGTCAAATGTTGTAAAACTGCAAAGGAATCTGGGTTGCTTACATCCAGCACGATAAGCATGATAAGTTCGGCCAAACTCCTCGGGAAACGTCTGCACACTATCGGTCAAAGAAGCCGAATCGTCCCAATCCTCGACCTGGATAAAACTCGACGTCGTTGATGAGGCATGTTCTGCTGAAGACGCCGATCTGGCCGCAGACTGAGCCTGAGACTGAGACGAGAGAAAAACACACCAAGTCAGCTCGCTGCAACGTGCTCTTGACATGGGACAAGCTTAGCCTACATTAGCTCCCAAGGGAACACCGTCTGGCGCCCTCAAGTCAGTCATCGAGGGGCAGTTGAAAGTGAATTCCCCACTTCGGGCATTGACCTCGTTTCCACCGCGGGCATCTCGGTCTTGGCCCTCCAACGGCTGTTGGCTCTGTTGGTCCACCATCCAGTCCATGTATCGACACGACGACGTGGTCGTGTATATGTTGGTTGGCTCGGTTTGATATGGGAAGAAATTTGATCATAATGCGGCTCGGGCCCTTTGGGCAAATCGTGGTGGTTGGCGAAGAGACTAGTGGCTGACTGGAAATTAATTCCTCCTTTTCCGATATTAGCGTCAATATTTCTGCAAACAGCCATTTCGCGCAGCGACAAGAGCAGCTCAGCCTTGAATAAGATTAGCTCCTGTAAAAAAGCATTTCCTACGAAAGGTAAATGCTGCAACTAGTTAGTATACAGAGTTTCTGTGTCAGGATAAGTAAAACTGCCAGATTAAACTCTCACTAAGAGATATAGTAGGAGTCCTCTATAGATTAAACTGCTACCCAAATGTCTGACATGTTATTCGTCCCGCTTGGCCGGGAATTCTACCGGTTCCGTGGCTCTGGTAATGTCTTGTCACACTTGGTCCATGTCCCTGGTACGGAGTACGTGAGACGAACACGTCACGCAGAAATGAGAGGGGGGACCCGACGGCCTCGGATTGGCCCGGCTTCGACGGAGCATGGACCATCTTCTTGAGACCTGTTCGTGAGGCCTGATTAGTGGATGCATGCTTCGGCTGTTACCATAACCTCAAGGATGCTTATGCACTTCACAACCAGCAGGTTCAGAAAATGGCGCAAACCGTTGCCTAAACATGATAGAACACCTGACCTGTTGATCAGAGCAAGTCTAAGATCGCCAATTGCAAAAATGGCGGAATGGCAGACTATAAAAGATGCTCTGTACTAACAGCCCCCGCTTCGCTTCAGGGTAGTCAAGTTGCTTGATCAGAGTGGCAATCTAGAGTCGCCGCTATAGCTTTAGATATGGTTACCTCGCCAGTAACTCCAGCTTACTGATGACCGGTCATATCACGAGTGTTCTAGACACGCTAAGAAAATGATCTAGACATGCGTGACAGCGTGGCCCGCTACGCTTCTGTCGGCAACCGGGCAAACCTCCCACATATGGCTCAAGCTGCGCTCCATCCTGGCTTCGCTTATACCAAAGGGCCATACGTGATCATCAACATACAGCCAGTAGCGGCATTTATTCCTTGCAAACTTAGCAATACAACATAACAGAAGGGAGCCGATTCTTATTTCTTGAATACGTGTCATTTGAATGATGTATGTCGTGGAATATGATACGATTCCAAACACCGAGGGCCGGTGATATCACCATAATAAAAGAGGGTTTGGCTGGCCGAGCTATCTAGGCCAGATAAAGGAATTCCTGTCCGTGCCCAGGTCCTAAAACTCATCGTTCGCAGCCACTATTCTCTACTTTGCTTTTCAGTTCAGATCGACTATCCATTTGCAGTCCACTTCAGACTTAATTATACCTTCCGCTATGGCATCCTCCGACGATCAGTGTGAGGTACCCGAGCTGCTTACCCGCTTTACTAGTTGGAAGCATCCTCAGACGGCCCACATATTCGAGTACTCCAGACAGAGCTGTGACTGCTCACTCAAGGAAGTCTCTCAAAATGAAGTTATCTCGCGCAATGGCGAATTTGCCGCATGCGGAGGTCTCTACGGAAGCTGGGTCTATCCTGGCGGTGATGCTGAGAGGATCAAAGTCGTTGCCGACTTTTATTCAGCCTGGGTCTTTCTAGATGATCTTATCGACAATAGCATTGACATGAAGTATACATGCGATGTGCTTGACGACATCAAGGCCCGGATAACAGGTCCCCCCAAGGGCGATCAAGGCCTTGACCATTTGTTCAGGCTTTGGAGTCATGAGGGCTGGAACAGCGAACTCCTTCAGCTTGCAAAGGCCGAGATAGATTCCTGGCTCCATTGTACCCAGGCTCTTCGCAAGATTGAAGTGGAACAAGAGCCGGTCTCTGTGGAGGAATACTTGACCTACAGGCAAACCAACGCCGCTATGGGTCTCATGAATATCATCATGCCATTCACAAGGCCAGATCTTACCGATGACTTCCTTCGTCTGCGCAAATGGTCGCCAGAAACCCTGAATAACATTTTCAGCTTCAGTGGCCGAAACATGGGCGTGATTCTCGACCTCTACAAGCTCAATGCGCACCATGCTCAGATCACGGAATACAGCCACATCGCCGCAATTGTTCAGCAGAATTCCGACACCCGCATGGACTTCCAGCAGGCTGTTGATCGCTCAGCTGAGATCTTTCACGAGTATGATGACAAGCTTGCCATCGAGTTCGCAAAGGTGGCTACCTTGAGTCCCCGACTCGCCAAGGCTTTGGAGGATGTTCATGCCGGTAGCATCGCTTGGCTCAACCTCATGCGCGGTCGCAGATATGTCAAGAAGACCCAGTCACGACGTCGCGGCTATGGCGCAATCATCGCTGCGATCATCATCTGTGGACTCCTCCTGACTGCTATTCTTATCCTCTGGCTATGGCCTTTTTTGTGGTCTCATTATGTACCGGTTGGAGGCAGACAGATGTTTGCGGAGATGTAATCCAATACACGCGATTGCGAAACCATAGTGGAGGAGATTTCATTTTTACCCTCATTTTATTTCACGACATATAACGACACTGGGCGGCTAGCGCAACTGAATTAGTTTACTGGAGTTTGCATAAAATATCACATGTTCATACCGAGGTCGGTCAAATCTGCAGGGGTGAAAACGTGACATGCCAAGTGCTTCTTCTGAGACCCCAAGATAAAATAATTACAGACGTCATTTACAATTATCACCAATTCAGCAGGTAACATATCAAAGTACATTTTTAAATACAAGGAACAAATCACAAAAGTTAGTAAAATTTGCGTCGCTTGGCCATTACGATTTTATATGCGATGTTGGATGTCTATGGGCAACCTGGCTTATCGAATAGCTTTGAGTACCGCCCAAAACGGCTGCTTGTCCCACAGCATGTACGCTTTCTGTTTGGTGGTCCACCCTCTGCTTTCCGGCACTGACTCAATGTCAAAATTGTAGACGAGGCGCGCCAATGCCAGGCGTGTTTCAGCCCAGGCGAGGCTATAAAATAATCAGCTCAAAGACCAAATGATGGGATAAGATAGTGACACTTACTTGCGACCAGGACAATTTCCGTGACCCAAACCAAATGGCTGGAACGTATCAAAACGATCTTCAGAGAATTCGGGGTCCTTCATAAAACGCTCAGGATGATATTCGAGAGCCTTTTTGAAGTGTTGCTCAGAGCGGTTGGTGGCCCACGAAGCAACAGCGACAACCGTCTAACTTGGTCAGCTTTCATAGGAGACAGAGACATTATCAACTCACATTCTCTGGCACAGCATGGCCATCAATAACTGTACCGCCATGGGGGACGACTCTTGGCAACGCAGGCGGGACAGCGGGAAAACATCGCAGGGCTTCGTTCAAGCACGCAGCGAGGTAGGGTAATTGGTTAACAGATACTATTGTGATGTCCTCCTCGTTCTTGAAGGTTGATCGAACTTCCTCAGACAGTTTCTGCAGTTTGGCTGGATTGTCAGTCAGCAGAGAGACTGCGGCTACCAACAGAGTAACAGAGCTCTCGGAGCCTGCTGTGATCAATATCGTAGCATTCTCCATAAGCTGAGCAAATGTCTTCAATGGCACTCGCGTTAGTACACCGATCGTTAAACGTCAAGCATAGGCAATAGACGTACCAGAGGCGGCTTTCGATCAAGGAGGGGTTGGAAGATATCTAGTCTTGGCTTTTCCACCTTGATGCGAGCCTCGACCTTTTCCCTCGTAAGATGTTCATGCAGTATCTTGCCCCTCAGAAGGGAACTGCCTGACAAAACATGGACAATTCGTTGAAGTCCCAGGTACATCAATACCTGCATGATGGCAAACTCTCTAACATTCTGACTCACAGCTTTGACCCAAGGATGGTATTGCTCAGATTCAAGGCCCCCAAAGTCAGATCCAAATCCGAGATTTCCGATGATATCGAAGGTGTAGTGGTTAAACCACTCGCGCAGATTAACAGGCTTTCCGTCCTTCGAAGCCTCTGTCAATTTGCGGATGAGTGTGTCCGTATATCCTTGGATAATGGGCTCCTGGAACTGCAATGATCGTTCTGAGAAGGCTGGTAAGAGCTGCCGCTTCATAGAATCATGATACGGCCTATCTAAGGAGACAAAGGTCTCTGGAGCGCTGGGACCAGCCCACTGGTAAAATCTGTCATATCTGGCGAAATCACCAAGCCGAGCTGAGCCTCCATGAGCGACATATATGTCCTTCCATGCTTCCGGGTCAATGAAAGACAGCTCGTTAGGCCGGATGCGCACAACAGGGCCGTATTGCTTGTGCAGACGTTCAGTCTCGAACAAAAGCTCTCCACGCAAGAACTTGTAGTGACGATACAATGGGGAAGCACGACAGAGAAGCGGACCTGGAAAGTTACGCAGCGGGTGCAGGAAGATATTATACACCACGTATCCAATACAGAGAACTGTCGTCTAGGCGATAATTAGCTTAGAACGAAGCGTAAAAGCCGTGGTGTCTGAGACATACAGCAGCGACGCCTCCGGCAAGAATCGAGACACTAAGCATGGTGGCTACAATGAAGCAATGGTTTTACTGGCGATAGCATGAGAACGAGAACAGTAGATCATCCAGCTAACCGATCTGGGTGAGGTTTTATTGAACTGCAATCGGAACTTATGGAAAGCAATGTAATCCCCGCTTCCCCATTGCATGCCTAGCGCGTTTTTAACGTATTCAACATCATTTTTTGAGATTCTCTTATCATTTATGACTAGACAAGGGCTGACTCTCCAAAGACTGATCTTACGAACTCATGAGCCGATGTGTGCATTTACAAATACGTGGCTCGCTATTAGAGGCTGGGGGGATTTTGGTGTGAGTGGGTATGCAAGGGAGGACCAGCATGCATAATAAACAGGATATGGAAAAGCTTAGAACCAAGACTTCGAGTGGTCTCCACTTCCCGCAAGAACCCAATCGACCAGCGAGGGTAAGAAGAATCGGAAACAAGTTCTCTTTTGGGACAAGACTGTATCTAAGTTAAATTGACCACGGACATTGCAGAAATAGCAGTCTGATATAAAGGGCCTATGTACGGTATCTAGCTGCTGTATTACCACTGAACCTTAGCGGCGGCGGTTAATAGTGTTCTTGGTAGAGGTATAAGAGGGCTTCTTCTGGAAGTTGTCGTTCCAAAGGAGAGCAGATCCCTCACCGGGGAAAGTTCCGGGGACCCAAGAATACTTATCAGAGATACCCTGCGGGCGATTAGTACGAAAGAAATCAAGCATGTGAAGCGAGAAACATACCCAGACGGTGATACCAACGCATCGCTTAACATCCATGCAAGAGCCAACGATTCTGGCATATGCATCGGCATTGGTCTGGAGCTTCTGCTGGGTAGCAGGAGTGTTCATGCGAATGTCCAGCTCAGTGTAGGCGACGTCGACGCCCAGATCAGCGAGGCCCTGAATGACGGAAGCCAGCTTGGCTCGCGAAGGGGTAGGGGTGTTTTGGGTAGGAGTGCTCTCGCTGGTCATGTGAGCCTGCAGACCGATGCCGTCGATGCGGAGACCGTAGGACTTGACGAGTCTGGCGATGCGCTTGGCTCCCTCGGTCTTGGCGTTGCCGTACTCGAGGTTGTAGTCGTTGTAGTAGAGCTTGGTGGTGGGGTCTGCTGCCAGGGCCATGCGGAAGGCGATGGGGATGTAGGCCTCGCCAATGACGCGGAGGAAGACGCTGTCACGGTAGGTTCCATCCTCGTTGAGAGCTAAATGATTGGTTAGTCTTCCCGAAGTGTCTAAGAGCCTCATCATGAAAGTCTAACTCACCCTCGTTGACCACGTCCCAGTGAGTGCACTTTCCACGGTAACGTCCCATGACGGCGTTGATGTGATCTCTCATCACAGCCTGCAGAGTCTGGTTGTTCCAGTTGCCGTTCGCAACCCACGATGGGAGCTGGCTGTGCCAAACAAGAGTATGGCATCGCAGCTCGTAACCTCGCGAGGTGGCGGCGGCAGCGTGCTGGTCAGCGGGACCCCAGTTGAACTGGCCGCGGTTGGGCTGGATGGCCTCCCACTTCATGGCGTTCTCGGGGGTGATGGAGCCAATCTCATTCTTGTTGTTGATGATGTTGGTCTCTCCCTGGTCATTGCGCACGGTGAGAGCAGTGCCGAAGTACTGCTTGCCAGCGGCTTTCATGGCGGCATGGAGGCCAGTGGCCTGTCGTGCCTCAACATCACTGGTTGTATGTGAGCGATGCTATTGCCATTCTCATAGTATATGACTTACGGAACGGGGTTTGCAACGGCGAAGCCATTGAAAGCGGCCAAGGCTACGGTGGGGATGAGACTGAAACGCATCTTTGCAGCTGGTGATAGTGACTCAAGAACGAGACTTAGACTTGTCTGCGATGAACCAGAACATCTCTCTAGATCCAGCGATTCATCTCATATTATATATCAAAACAGTTCATGATGTCAATTACCTAATGTTTCCCGGCTAAATCGATGTCTTGGTCGTTTCACATCTCGCGGCACTTTCTCTTATCCTAGATGGCTAAAACCAGGTCCGGGGTTATTAGCCGGCTCGGCATAGCCAAATCACCAGACTGAAAACGTGTTTCTGTGCAAGCTTATGCTATCTGTTTGTTCCTTGCATGAATACCGTAGATTAAAAGAAACAGACTATGTTCGATGTCAGCCAAGACCTAGGAAACGCGTGCAAGACTTGGATATATGCTCAAATGCAGGTTAAGTTGGTGTAAACCAACAAACCTGTTATTCGTCAACTCGTCTACCTGTATGGCAGGAGAGCTATTCTACTACTTTAAGAACTTCAGTCTTATTGTCATCTATCCGCAAAGTCATTCCCCGGATAATGGTCTCGACTCGACGCCATGAGAGGAGCCGAGGATAGCTGAACTAAGAGCCATGAATTCTAGATGCCAAGTGACCCTTCAATTACAGGCTAATAACGACATCCTGGACTCCCCACAACAGACCAGATCATGTCCGGGGTATGATCATGAGACTTTGAAGCTTAATTGCTGTTGATGCGGGATTCGGATCGCGCCTGGGGATGAATACGATGATCGACGCGGAGCGTGAGCCTCCGACTGCTGAATTCGTGTTTGGTGAGTGTGGGGAAATCTACCGTGAATAACCGGCTGAACGGTTAGCGTTGCAGAATGGCCAATTAGGCTGTCGGCTGCCATTATGTCAGCTTCTTTCGGTGAGCGGTGAGCGCGTCGACGCGTTAAGAACGCGTTAGATATAGGGTATGACGACAATAACTGTATTAGAACAGCTGTGTTCTTATGTGAATAAACAACTAATCTAGATATTGACAGGAAAAAAGAAATAAAACTACATTAAAGACATTTACATGAAACCGAATCATTAATCAACCCTCTCGTGCTGAAACTTTCGAAAGTCCAGCAAAAAAATAATCCACCAAATCAGCAACATCAGTGGATTTTCCATCAAACAGTGATTTATCGCCACTCGCAGAGACAATGACATCACCACTTTCGCTAACAATAACATTGAAGAAGAAATGGTGATCAGGTAAATGACCAATGCCAAGTCTGTCAATGGTAGAAGCCGTAGATGACGGCTCTGTAGCGGTGAAGTAGTCAGAAGCGAGTGGCTCAGGGAGCCTATACCTATCCAGAGCCCTCGGCGTGTCCGTGGAAATCCCGTTCTGAGATGCCACATGATCTCGTCGGTGGATGATGTTCAAGTGCGAATTGAACTTAGGACCCAGCTCTCGAACACCATCTGCCTGGCTGAAGCAATTGAGCTGTGCGAGATGGTCTTGGATGAAGCTGAGTAGCTCTTCAGTCGACGACTCCAAGTCAATAGAGAATGGCGTCACAGAAAGAGTTGGGATACTCGCAGCAGTTAGATCGAGAGTTCGCGTCCCATCAGGCGATGAAAGAGATCGAGAAGCATGGTTGAGACCAAAGGTAGGCTTGGTTCGCTGAGTGAAGTGCTGGAGGGTCCTTGCGTAGGACAGAATGAGAGCTGCAGAAACCTCTGCGCTACTCTTCTGCAATAGCGACTTGATGCTATTCTGAGGGATGATGTTGGAGCTCGTCTTGAACTGCGGGCCATGTGCTGACAGAACAGTATGCTGATCTTTGTGACCCAACACTGTCTCTTGAGCACCGGAAAGATGACGCCTCCAGTATGCTTCCTCGGTGTCTGGCTGTCTTATTTGCCCGATGCTCTTAGTGACTTGCTCTAGTGACTGACGAGTCTCTTGGATCTCCTCCCCGCTGAGAAGGTCGCTGAGGTCCTTCTCGATCATCTTGATACTCCATGCGTCGTAGAGTGCATGATGGAGCCTCAAGACAACCGCTTTACCGTTTGCGGCTTCTAAGAAAGAGAGACGGACAGGAGGCTCCTTTAAGTCTGATGCAATGGTGTTTTCCTCGCTCACATGATCCGAGATCAGCTCCTCGACGGCCTTCGACGAGTCTGACAAGGCTCTGAAGCGTGATCGGGTTGACCACTGCTCTGACAGAGTGACTTGGTACAGTTCAGCAGGAGTCGTTCCAGTTGCAAAGGTCGTTCGAAGGACATCGTGAGTCTTGACAAGCTCAGCCCAACAGGTCGTGAGATGTTCCTGTTCGATAGCCTCAGGAAGCCTGTAAACCCATGGGGCTTCAAAGAATCTCTTCCCATTGTGCAACCAAAGCTCAAGGTAGGAGCGCTGACCGGGTAAAGCAGGGACGATAGACTTGATAAGATGTTCCGGCTGTCCAAGGGTCTCAGCTATCGCTGACTTCAAGCCTTCTTGAAGAGGCTCCGGTTGATGTCGGGCGCCATTTGTTGTTGGCTTGCGCGAAGATGCTGGGCGGGTGATGATGTCGCGAACGCTAGCACCCTTCATGATCTCAAAGACACTGACACTAAGTCCAAGTTGCTGTTTCAGAAGCTTCGATAGTCGAATGGCCAATATCGAGTCCAGGCCAACACTAATCAGTCTCGTGCTGTAACCAATCTTCTTTCCACCTCGCCTTGTACCGATAACCGTCTCGACAAGCTTCAATGCTGCATCGGCTGTTGGAGTTGAGTCATTCATATCAGGCTCCTTCGGGACGCTCTTGGTCTCTCGAGGCTGCGTGTTGTTGACTGTGTTGAGGTACTTGGTGTCAACGACAGGCACGTCTAGCCCATGAAGAACGTGGTCCAAGGCTGCATTCAGGCTCTTGCCCAGTGAATCAACCCGCTCCTGGGGCAATCTGGCCCTCAGCTTACCATTGAGAGTATTATCCCTGATATGGAAGCTCACGATCAGAGGGTAGTCATCATAGGCTGGCCCAGTCGTGTCACTAGCTTCAGCCTGCACGGACTTGAACAGCTTCTCTGAGTCATCGCTGGCATCTGAAGACCCAAGAACTCCGTCAAATACAAAGAGACTCTGGAAGAGAGCAGCTGGTGCATCTGCCTTGTCATGTCCAGATCTCCAGAGCGTCTGGACCTTCCTCAGTGAAGCCATTGAATTGATGCCTCTTGAATTGTCGATCTGCTTTTGCACAAGTGTCAAGGCCTGCGAGACATTGATGCAGCTGTTGGGGCCACCCAACTTTGCTCTCATGGGCAGGGTATTGATAGCGGGGCCAATGACGGCAACATCATCATCGGCATCCATCGAAACAACTTCTCCATACACAACGTCAGCTTGCCTGTAAAGGGACTCGCACAAGACCTTGATCCAGGACAATTGAAGTGCTGCTTTGACGGTTACGCCGAGATCTCGGCATTTAGCCTGGAGAGGCGACAGTTTGCTCGTGTCCAAGCTGAAATGAACAGCAGACGATGCTTTGAGATCACCACTGGGGAAGTCGAGGGGCGTATACGTGTAGTCGCGAATGGAATCTGTCCAATAGGCAATTGAGGCCCGCTGTGAAGAGGCAACAGTCCTGGCAAACGGTCTGTAAAGATGCTTCGGCTCGTCAAAAGCATCAGTGGGGTCATTGCTGAGGCGTCGACGGTAGTACTCTTGGAGAATACTCCAGATAGACTGGATAGATGTTGCATCATAGAGGGCGTGATGGATTCGCAAATACACTCGACCAGGCACTGTTGGTTGAACCTCCCAACTGACGCGGTCGCTTTGCTCCGTGGGTGATACGATACCAACCCACGGCGACTCATCATCATCAGTGAAGATGAATCGGGTCCTAAGGATCTCACATGCTTGAACCGTGTCTTTGACAGCAGCGAAAAACTTGTCAAGACTAGGTGTATCATGCGCAAGAGCATAGTCAGAAAGTTGGATGGCATGAACATACGTGTATGCGTCGCCATCAGTGGCCAAAGACGCGCTGAGCATGCCCTCTTGAAGCGGCGTTGCGATGAACATGAGACTCTTGGCTAGACGCTCAAGGCTTCTGTCATAGAGCTCAGTGTCACTCAACTTGCTACTGGTAAGCTCACTACCAGAGTGAGACCTGGTACCGTCGAATGAAGCAGACTTTGCTTTTGCATCTTGCAGAAGCTGAGCGACGCCTTTGATGGTTCGTGCTTTGATCACCGCGTGCGAAGACAGTCTGGTCTTGTGCGACTTGTTGATCGACTTGACAAATGGAAGAACGGTGATGGAATCAAGACCAAGCTGGTACAATGATGTTGAGTCGGGCTTGGATGACAGCTCAGATGGATTGAGATGGACGAAGCGACTGAGGGCAGCTTGGACATCAGATAGTGCCTGATTGTAACTTGGTGTAGCTGTCGAGATGTTATCGCCTCGAAAGCCATTGGAGACTTGGGCTGGTAGAGCCTTTGCAGTAAGAGGTGAAGTAACAACATCCGACACTTTGACAGTCTTGTCAGCGCAGCTGTACACAACCTTCTCAAAGAGTCGGCCGACACCCTTGAGTTGCTCCACGTTCAATGCTCCAGCAGAAGAAAGCGTCAGCATAATCTTCCTATCAGCGTGAAGATCCACGTCAAACGCCAAAGCCATGTCGCTACTGCTCCGTGTTGGTAAAAGTGTCATCTGTCCTGGTTTGGCGTCACTGGGTTCGTTGGCAGACACGATGTTGATACTCAAGAGGCTGTCGAAAAGCTTGTCCTCTGATCCTGACCAGCGCTGTACTTTATCGACGCTGACGAGTGGCATGGCACCTTGGCACACATCAAGATGAGACTTGTGAACTCGTTGAACCAGCTGGGGCAGAGTCTCATCGAGACTGTTGATGGTAGCGGCTCGAATAAGAGTGTTGAGGCATGGGCCAACAAAGTTGTCAACTTCATTCGCAACGCCGTCCAGTAGTGGTCGGAGTGACATGATGAAACCATACACAACGGATGGCTGCTTTGTGAGTTGGGCGAGGCACAAAGTGACAGCCAGCTGGAATGCAGAAGATGCTGATATTGTTCCTTCAGGTCCCAGGGAGTGAGCTTTAAGTCTGGCGTTGAGCTCAGAAGTAGTAAACCCAAGACAAAGAGTCTGACGAGCCATGGTGCCACTCGTGTTGTTGTCATCAATGGCTCCAACGCGGCATGGTTGAACGCTCTGTAGTTGTTGTTGCCACGACCGTCTTGTAGCGTCGAGCTGCTCATTGGATAGGTTGCAGTGATTCGAGATGGAGGACAAGGTTGCCAAGCTATTGGCTGCAGTAATTGCCGACGTCTGGCTGTTGTAGGCCGCTTCAAGCTTGCTCTTAAGGGACTCGATAGCAACACCATCGAATAATGCGTGGTGGAGGTTGAGTGACACGATGGTCTCGTCTCCGTCAATTTCGGAGAGCTGTAGTCTGATGGGAGGTCGTGTATTCATCTGAGACACAATATCCGCTGGATGCCCATGATCACCAAGAGGAGAAGATGGTAACGAGCGAAGAACGACCTGGAAGATCTGACCGTCATCTTCACGTTGAAGGAAGCAAGTTCGGAGCATCGCTTCCGAGGCGATGACTTCTTCAGCTGTCCTCTTCCATCTGTTGATGTCTGTGTTGGGACTGAGACGGTAGCTGAACTGTGCCACGTAGGGAACATCGTGTCCTTCAGCGTTCTCTCTTTCAGTGAAGGCACTGAACCAAACGAGAGAGCGCGCGATGAGAGCAGACTGGAGAGGAAGGCAAGGAAGAACAGCTTCGATGTTGGATGAGTCGAGACCTTCTGGAAGGGGACCGAGGTCTGATGCGCTGAAAGTCGTGGTGTGTAGATCGTCCGTGGATTGGGGTGTTGACAGAGGCGTGCTGTTAGTCGGGCTGCCGCTCTTTTGTTCATCGGCAAGTCTTGCGATATCCGCAACAGTACACGACGGAGAGAGGAGGTGCGTCATCTTCAACTGAGAAAAGCCACGCTTTCTCAAAAGAGAGACCAAATTCACCGCGGAAAGACTGTCGATGCCAAGACGTTGGATGCTGCTGGTGCTGGACGCCTTGGCACTGCCACCAACAGCCTCTTCTATAGCGGTAACCACAATTGACTCCTTTGCAGTCAAGCCAGTCGCAGATCCAAGCACGTCTCCCGAGGTACTGCCATACTCCTCGTGATCTTGCTGACTGGCTAGGAAGTCCTTTGCTAAACGCGCCAAGATCTTGGTATCGACCTTGCCGGAGGCGGCGAGGTATGGGATCTTGGAAACCCAGACCATTGTTGGTACCATGAAAGCAGGGAGCTTATCTTGACACTCATGTTCAATCGTATCAAGTAGTGAAGCCGACTTCTCATCTTGGACCTCAAGTAGCTCAACCTCCTGTTCAGCCTGACCCTTGTGACTACTGGTCTTCCTAGCGATGAAGCCCAGCAGCTGTTGTTGCTGGTTTGAGCTATCATCTCTAGTCGAAGCAACCGCCGCAGCAAAGTCAAAGTCACCCTTGTCAGCGGCAACTTGCTTCAGGAAGCCAACGACCTCATCTAGCTCAAGTCGCTGTCCGCGAATCTTGGTTTGTTGATCAGCTCTACCAAGGAACTCGAGTGATCCGCCGTTCATCATCCTCATCATATCCCCTGTTCGGTAGACTCTCTTGCTGGTGCCGTTGGGGAGATAAATAGTCTGAAAGCTCTTGGCTTGTTCTACAGGGCGATTGAGATAGCCCATTGCCACTTGAGGACCAGCGATGCAGAGTTCACCCGGTTGGCCTCTTCTCGCAATGACAAGTCTATCATCATCGGTGTTGGGACATAGAAGTAGAGCTTCAAGGCCTTGCAGAGGGAGGCCAAGGTTGCGGGCGTTGGAGTCTTGATGCACAGCGTGGCCCAAACATCCAATGGTGACTTCCGTAGGACCGTAGAAGTTGAAGAGAACAGGTCGATCGTCTAACGCTTCTGAGTCTTGCATCTGGGCCCAGGTGTTCAGAAGCTCATTCGAGGCCTTCTCTCCGCCAGTAGTGACTACTCTTACAGACGGAACATCTTCAGGTCGAAGCCTCAATTGGCTCAGCACCGAGGGAACGGACCCAAAGTGGGTGATATTCAGCTCGTTGATCAGCTCCTTCAGATTCGCCATCATAGCCGTGCGGTCCCTTCCGATAACGACTCGATGACCAAGATGCCAGGGCACGAAAAGCTGCGTCAGGTGAGGATCAAAGGCGCGGGAAGTGAGGTTGAGGTACTTCCCAATACCGCCGAGTCTTGCAGTGGCAGGTGAGTGTTCTACCAATCGAGTGCTGAATGCGGAGATGAAGTGACAGAGGTTATTGTTGGAAACTCGAACGCCCTTGGGACGACCAGTAGATCCAGAGGTGTAGAGGAGATAACCGCCAGTGCCGGTCGCTGATGGGATCTCTGATACCGGCCAAGACAGAATGGTATCGATGTCATCATTCGCGTCAGGGAGCAACAGCAGAGGGGGGTCGTTGTCATCGTCTAGTCCCAAGTCACCGACGAGCTCTTCGGTTGTAATCACAAGCTTGGCGCCCGCATCTCGAATGAGGAGCTGTTTACGAGCTGGAGGAAGATCCTCGTCAACAGGAAGATACACGAATCCAGCACGGAAAATGGCCAGAGTGACTGCCAAGGACTTGATATCTCTGCCAAGGCACATAGCCACAGGATCATCAGGCTGTAGACGAGCCTCATGCTGGATCAATCTCGTAGCGATGACATTGGTGAGTTTGTCAAGCTGGGCATACGTGATGGTCTTTGAGGTAATCTCCTCATCGTCATCCGAGGATTGAAACATGACTTCCTCGGCGGCGATCCAATCTGGATGCTCTGATGCGTGGAAGGAAACATGTTTAGTCGGATTGACAGCTCCGGTGTCCTTGCTGGAAGTTTCGCCACTGATGGACAGAAGACTCCTACCCATTCTGTTCTGGAGTTGAGTCAAAGGTGCTTTGGGGGCCTCTGCCATGGCTTGCGCTTGGGCAAGTATCTGGTCCAGCAAAAGGTCCAACTGTGGCTGAGAAATGCGACGTCCATCTCCAGTGAGCTCAATCGTTCCATTCGACTCAAAGATATTCAGCGCAAGTGGATGCTCAACATTGAGCGACAATGCCTGGCCAACCTCCTTAAACATGGACTGACTCGCTTCAGCCTGGTTGTCATCTGATGCAGGATGGTAGACGAAAAGACCAGGGAATGGAGCGTTGCTGCTTCCGCTGCCTCGATTGAGCATCTTCTTGACATCCACAGGATGAAGATTGTGTGTACTCTGGAACATCTGTGCTGACTCGGCAGCCATCTCCTTCCAGAGTTCCTCAGACGAAGCAGCGTGGGAGCGGACAATGAGAGGCAGTGTTGCTATCGCGGGACCAACAACTCGTGCGAGATCTGGGTGAAGGACTCTTTGAGAGATGGTGTGACCGAGGACGACGGCATCGAGTTCGAGGTATGAGGCGAGAACGCATCCAAAGGCGGATTGGAACAGTGTTGGAAGTGTAACTACCGAAGTAGATTGGAGAAATGGAGCGGGAATGTCAATACTCGACATGAGAATCTTCTGAACCTGTTTCTGTCGAGATTGTGTGAGATCAGGGAAAGGCGCGTTCAATGTACCTCCAGTGGCCGTCTTGCTGATCTCATCCAGTCGACGACTCCACAGCGCAGCTGCTTCATCTCTCTTGGATGGGGTCGGCAACAGTCCTAGGCTGAGACCAGTCTCAAACTGCACAACTTCGCTGACTTCTCCGACAGACTCCATGTGATACAAGCTCGTGACAGTCTCCAAAAAGACATCGGAAGCTACGGCGTCGTAGAGGGCGTGATGCATACTGAGCATCATCTTCTTGGTGTCTTCGACAAAGGTAACGGCCCATGGCGTCTCAATGGTGGTGGTTGGAGACAACTCAAGCTGCAGCTTCTTAGCCAGTTCACTAAGACTCTGATCCTCCTCAGAGCGAATCTGATACCAGTGCAAGCTCGGCTTCTCGCGAATGAACTGGAGTATCGTGGACTGAACACCCTTCTCACGAGCCCAAGAGACCGTGTTGTCGCTGCCATCCACGTCTAGTTGTGTCAAGGGCACAAAGACTGTTCGCAGGATGTCGAAGCGCTTAACTGCGGCAGTCCAGGCTCTCTTCAACTGGCGTTCATCGACGTCGTCTAAGTGGCTGAGATCAAACACGCGATGGGCCCAGTAGGCTTGGGGTTCGAGCATAGTCTCGACGATGAGGGACTCTTGCATGGGTGTTGCGGGGAGGATGTACTGCGTATCAGAGGGACGCATGTCGCCCTTGATGCTATCAGTAAGCACCTTCTTGATAGACGCGAGCCATGATGTTTCTGTCTCGTCTGCTTGAGTCGTCTGGTCTACTTCAGCCACCTTTGGCATCCGGCTAAGCGTGACATCAACCAGTTCTCCTAAAGATTCGCATCTCATAAGATCCAGGACTCCAACCTGGCACTTGAGCTCTCGCCTCAGTAACCAAGCAAGTTTCGTAACTTGCAATGAGCTGAGACCGAGACCTGCTAAACTGTCGTCCGGAGAGAGGTTCTCCGTTGGGATGTTGAAGTGTCCGGCGATTGTCTGCAGAATAGGTAGCTGATCCTTCGTCCACTGCTGCTTGGCCTGATTGCTCTGACCTTGCGCTTGTGTCGAGTCATCTCTGCCAGCCAACACGTTAAGATCTGACTCGGCGTAGATAGCCTGCAGGGCTTTGCGATCAACCTTGTTAGAGGCAGTTCTCGGCATGGTCGTATCCAGAACAACAACATGACCAGGCACCATGTACGCAGGTAAGAGATCCTTGGCCCGCTTGAACACCTGTGATCTGATCTCGGAAGTGTCGACGCTGCTAGCCTTGACAGAGACAAACGTGACGACGACTTTGTTGTCATTGCCAGCGGGTGCACCTGGCCGTGGGAGATGCAATGTCTCGACATGTTCAACCGCAGCGTCGTCATCCTTCAGACTTGCACACGCTGCGCTGATCTCACTAAGTTCAATACGGATGCCAGTGATCTTGACGAGATCGTCGTTTCGACCGAGAAACTCGAAGCCATGATCGTTCAATCGTACAAGATCTCCAGTAAGATAGATACGCTCGTCGATGCCCGGACCGCCCTGGATGAATGTCTTGGTAGTCTTGGCTTCGTTTGCAAGATATCCTTTGCCGACTTGTGCACCGCCCAGAGCAAGCTCACCAACTCCGTACCGAGGAACAAGCTCCCAGCGCTTGGTGCCCTGAGAGGTCTCAACCTCGCGAACCGCGTACGCCGTGCAGTGATCCAGTGGAAAGCCAACATTAGCAGCCTTAGCCGTGTCTCTACTCTTTCCAAAGAACTGTCGCATCGTAGAGACGACGGCGTTCTCAGCCGGGCCATACGTGTTGTATGCACGAGTCGTAATGTCGGGGTGCGCCCAGGCTTCAGCGACGTCTTCCGTCAGCTTCTCACCGATAAACGTGACGTACTGAAGAGTTGAACCCTTGAGTTCCTGTACTGCAATACTGGCTCCGAATGAAGGTGTAAGATGTGCGTGGGTTGGGCGAGACTTCCAGATGAACTCGGTGAAGGTGCCCAAGACCAGCTCTCGTGTACCGCTGATGATACTTCCAGCCAAGCCCCAGGTATAGAACAGGTCTTGCACGAAAACATCGAAGCTGTAGGCAGAGAGTTGCAAGGTTCGAACCTGCTCACGATCATCGTGCTCGACGAGGACTTGCAGGTCGCGCATCGCTTGGGCTGCAGCGCTGTGCTGAATCATGACACCCTTGGGCTCACCCGTAGTTCCAGAAGTCCACAGAAGATATGCCAAGTCCTGCCCGGTGATGTTGGAGACGCTGTTGCGAGGTTTTGCTCGAACTGATGTACTGTGATTATTGTACTTGTCAACCAGAATGACTTGTACATCCCTGAGGGCGTCTTGAGCAAGGCAAGGCTCTACGAGAGGAAGAGACTCGGTTGTTGTGAGAAGCACCTTGCTCTGCGCTCGAGCGATGAGAGACGTTCGACGTTGAACTGGGGACGTTGTGTCAATAGGACACCACGCAGACCCAGCCTTGAGAATGGCCAAGACAGATACATAGAGCTCGACACTGCGTTCCATACAGATTGGAATGATGTCAATGTCTTGCTCTCGCAAGATGTTTGCCAGACCGTTGGCTCTAGCATCAAGCTCTGCGTAGCTCATCTCAATAGGAGCGGAGTCGAGTGACGAGTAGAAGCTAAGTGCAAGAAGATCCGGCGTTGATTCAGCTTGATCCTCAAACTGAGCATGCAGAAGCTGAGCTCTGTCGCGAACATCTCTGGCTGCCTCGTCCAAACCTTCTTCCACAACTGGGATCATTCCCTCAGCAGACAACAAGCTTCTGTCAATGCGCGCCGGCAGGCTCTGTACCAGATCATCAGGCAGTGAGTACAAAATAGTCTCGGTGAGTGCAGCAAACTGCTTGACGATGCATGTTGCAGAAGTGTCTGAGAATGTCTCGTCGCGATACGTCAACTTGAAGACGACATCATCGAATCTCCCATTCCTATCAGGCGAGTTTGGGTTAGTGGGGAAGACCTCGGCAAACATTGCAAAGTCGTAACGTATAGCAGGATTTGAGATCTCTGTCCAGAGCAAAGGTGCCTTGTTTGATCCATCATCTTCGGGCTGGTGGTATGCTTGCAAGGCCAGTGCAGTGTTGTATGGAAGTGTCTTGAAGACGCCGAATGATGTATGCCTATGACCCTGGGAGAATCTGGAACGATCCATCAGGCTGCTAACGAGTTGTCTGAGAGTCTGTGCTTCAGGCAAGGCAACTCGACAGGGCACGACAGAGAACGTTGGGCCGTGAACAAATTGATCGTGACCTGAAAGCACGCTACCGAAGGTGACATCGTCGGTGTCTGCCTCGGAGAGGATGTGTAGTAGCATGGCCCAAGATGCTTGGAGAATCGTGAGCGGAGAGCCTCCCAGTGACCTGCTCTTAGTCTCGAGAAGCTCCCAAGGAACCTGACTGGTGTGTTGTACCATAGCATGTTGACGAGTCTTGGCTGAAGTCGGCTTGACGTTGTTACCGCTGATGGCTCCAAGCGGCTCAGTCTCCCATCCTTCCAGAGCAGTCTGCCACAGTTGGTCTGTCTCTGTGTTGACATTGGATGCCCATTCGAAAACAGCGTCGTAGATCCCTTGACGTGGAAGTGGCTCGAGGCCAGAGTATTGGCGAGTGACGTCGATCATCAGCACCTCAAGTGAAGGACCGTCGCAGATGCAGTGAGCAGCGCTGAGGATCAACAGACCGCCACTTCCATCCTCTTCGGGATCAATGATCTGTACATGGTACAGTCTATGCGACTCAAGACTAAGATCTTCCTCCGCAAGGTCCAGCCAGGTTTGCGCGTCACAAGAGATACTGCCAGGGCTGGCTTTCCTGTGAATGATACGACCAGAGCTACCGCTTAATCTCTGCCAGGCATCTGAGGTCAAAACCACTTGGAGGAACGGGGAAAGGTCGTCGTCACAGGGAAACATCGCGGTTCGATAGATGGGCTGTCTTAATAGCGTCGTCTCAACGGCGTCCTTGAGAGTTTGTACTGAGACATCAGGCTTAAGTCTAAGCGTGGTATGGCTCATGTAGTTACGCTTATCCATGGCAAAGCTCACTGCCAACTGACTCTGAGTGCTCGTCGCTGGCAGAACCATTTCAATGTCTGGCTCAGAAAGGCTAAGTTTGTTCAGAACCTCCGCTGTGTGCTTCGTGGAGAATGCCTCAAGTTGAGCCTTTGTTCTGGCCTGCTTGCCAGCTTTGATTGTCGAAGCATCGGTATCTTGACTGCTAGGAAAAAATACAGAACGAATGGTCGCGCTGTTGTCCAGAAGAAGTGCCAGGGACGGCTCAAGTCGTGGGTCTTGTGATCCTGGCCAGCGCTTCCTGATGTCTCGCAAGATCCTCATTGCACGAAGACTGTCAATACCTGATTCGGCAAGGACTGTCTTGGCAGTGATGGTAGGACCTGAAGTAGGCGAGTCGTTCAGGACATTGCTCACGATTGAGACGAGCTCCTGCTCAAGCTTTGCATCCCGAGGATCTGCCAGAGGCTCAATATTCTCGGTCATACCGTGATTGATAGGTTCTCGGTCACCAAATTCGGTCTTTAGCATCTCGTTGACCAATGCCAAAGCTGCTCTGCGATCTGCCTTGCCAGAAGCAGATCTCGGAAGCGCATCTACTCGCAAGATCTTAAATGGTCTCATGTAGTCAGGGAGGTGATGCTGAGACGCCTCCAAGCATGCCTGGTGCACAACCTCGAAGTAATCGCTTGGATCAACGACAACCAGACTCACGACCTTCTCTGAACCCGCTTCTGCACCTTGCTTCCACACGCAGGATAGAGTCTCCTTGACGGCGGGGACCTTGCTGGCCAGAACACTCTCAATCTCACCCAACTCAACACGTCGTCCACTAAGCTTGACTTGATCATCAGAGAGTCTGCCCAAGAACTCCACCATGGGAGCACCGGTCTTGTCCCAGACAACTCTAGCCCTGTCACCAGTCTTGTAGACGTGGCCCCATTCAGGGTCATCTCGGAATGCCGCGGCTGTTTCATCTGGCCGGTTCAGGTAACCCACCTTGCTTACTTGAGGTCCAGTGATGACAAGTTCTCCCACTGCGCCCATGGGGAGGGGTTTCAAGCTTTCGCCAGCTTGAGGAATTGCCTGGCTCTGGACAATGAGAACACCGCAAGTTGCTAATGGTGTTCCGATGACAGATCCGCGCTGGCCTTCAGGCACATGGGGCTGTGCAATACAGTAGATAGCCGTCTCTGTAGGTCCGTATCCGTTGTAAATGCCCTTCGGCACTTGGCTGGGTTCGTCCTTCACTACCGGGTTGTAGGGAGCAAAGTTCTGGAGAAGCCGAGCATTCAAGGTCTCACCACCGACCATGAGTCCACTGATCGAAGAGGGATCTAGCAAGCTGGCGAAGCTAGGCGTGATGTTGGTGATATCAGCCTGCAAGGTAGTAACAACCTTGTCGATGTTTTGTAGAGTGAATTCTCGAGGCGCACAGCAGAGCGTTGAGCCCGTACTGAGAGTCCAGAAGATCTCGAATAGCGAGATGTCAAAGGTCGGTGCAGCGCCTTGGAACCACCTGACAGGCTTCGATGTAGAAGATGCTTGGGGAAAACCGTAGTGGGCGCCAAGAGCAGAGATGGTACATGAGGCGGAAAGATGGCTGACAGCCACTCCTTTGGGCAGTCCAGTTGTTCCTGACGTGTACAGAATGTAGGCTAGGTCGTTCGCGATCGTTGGCCCTGATGCTGGTGCTGCCTGTTGCTCAGGCTCAGCATCGCAAGCCTGCAGGAAGGGAGTCACGTCGATAGCCTTTGACGGGGATTTGACGAAGTGTGACGACTCCGATCCCAAGAAGGACGTTGTTGTAAGTAATGCAGATGGCTTCAAATCTACCATCAAAGCGTCCTTTCTCTCTCTCGGTGCGTCCACGGCGATGGGACAGAAGGCTACTCCCGCCTTTAGAGCTGCCAGATACGAGATGTAGAGTTCCGGGCATGGACCGATGAGCACTGCGACTGTCTTGAGAGACTGCGTTGACTCCTCGCAGGTCTCCACAATCTTGCCTGCCAATGCTGTTGCTGCGTTTGCGATCTGACGATATGTAAAGATCACGCGCTTGCCACTTTCGAGGTCCGTCAGGTAGTCAATAGCGACTCTCTCAGGACCCTCAGACGCGCGCCTCTCAAACTGGTGATGGAGGAGTGAACTCCTCGCACCATTGTTGGTCAAAGTCTCGTCGTGTGTAAGTGAGAGAGGCTCAGATCGAGGGGGAAAGTTGAGGACAGAAGGTTGAGTCCATTGAGATCCAGTAAGAATGTCGTCTAGCATGCAACCAAGAGACCTCAGAGCAGACTCGGGGATGATACTGGCATCTGTCTTGAGTTGCACTTGGTGTTCTTCAAAGTGAAGTTGAAGGATCTATCCAGACATCAGCACACAAATGACCCCTGGCTTATTGAACTAGCATTAACTCACCTTGCCTTCGCCGATTGAGAAGTCAGATGGAATATCCTGATGATTCTCAGGTTTAACAAAACGGAAGCTACCAAGCTCATGCCTCTCAGGACTCGAATACTGAGCCAAGATGAAACCACCTCGCTTAGTATCTTGAATACAAAAGTTCTCCCCTTCATCGAGAACGACAAGATAAGATACAAGCTTCACAAACGCCTTGATGGCTGTTTCTTCATCAGGTCTTGGCTCAACAGAGCTGGTCCAGCTGATTGGCTGAGAAGCCTCCGTCGATTGCTGGTGAGTATGCAGTGGCCGAAGCTGCGTAACGGGAGGCCGAGTCAAAGACGTTGTGTTATCCATGATATTGATAGTATCCTTGTGTTACACCGTGTAACAGCTGTTCGGTAGTTCGTGATGCTCTGCCGTGGTGTTTACCAGATCATCAACAGACACAGGGTCTCTGTCACAAACCAACAAATTACGTCGGCCGTTGTCGCTCGGCAATCTTAGCACGGCACTCAACCAGACTGATGACGATGTCCACCTCAATGAAGCTAGCAACCTTCGTTCAGCACAGTGTGTCATGGCGTATGGAGCCGGAAATGGTAGGTAGCTACAGTGTCCATATTCGGTGAAACGTCCGATCCCTGCTGACACCCATAATTCATCTCGGCCAGCGTAACGCAGTGGGGGTCTGATGATCTGATAAGATTATGGTTACCTACAGTGCAAACAAAAATAAGCTCGCTTAGCCCCGGTGACTCAATGCAGCCATCCAACTTTATCAAGTTTTACGTTATCTCCGCGAATATCTTGGCCACAATCGCAATAGCTGCATCAGATAATTCTTACTCATCACGGTCAATACGAAGTCACGTCATGGAAATTACAATTGCAAAAACGAGAATGTGTCAATTTTTTTCAGGGTCCGGTCTGTCGATCTACCATGCTAACTGAACTAAAGCGCCGCCCCCATTTCAGACAAAATGCGCCTCCTGGAAAAATCGCTCACGCTGCAGGACGAACAGCATGGCCGTCTTGTGCGGTAGGTGGAAACGCTTCTTCCTCTCCTGCGGCAAAAACCTGTCCTGGATCTGAACGTGGTTAAGATCGTACTCAGGCTCGGCTATCACCTGCTTGGTGCGAGGATCGCGCAGGAAGCAGCAGTGCTTGATCGACGTGGCGACAGCCTGATACCGCTTGCCGCCGCGGAAGCGCTCCTCTCCCACTATAATGTGTGAGTTCTGGTCGTGCTCGCCCACCGTGATGTTGCAGTTGGACCCAAAGAAGCAGGCTGCATTGTCCTCCATGACCCATCCAATCTCGGTGTAGCCTGCGAGTTCTCCGTCCCACTCAAACACACATGACATGGTATGGGGGTCTTCTAGTTGCTTGGCAAGGTATACCCGATGATGCTCGTCTGGCCCACGCTCTTTCCATGCCTTGTTGACTCGGTCGGAGTTTTGCCATCGCTTGTATGTCTCGAAGTGAACGGGGTTGGACGCGTCGATGTGTCGGATTTGTAATTGCTGACCAAGCTCGACGATGAAGCGGGAATAGATGACAGTGCCAGGCTTGGGCTTGGGAGGTCGAACGGGATGAACGGTGCAGACGTTGCCCTTGCGTGTGAAGCCCAATTGGTTCGCGAAAACACCCATTGTGCCGTTGAAGCCTGGGAATGATGTCACTTCAGGTCGCGATTGAAGCCAGTGCTGTGAGTCGGGTGCTCCAGCGCCTTGCCAGAATGCATCGTGAGAGAGCCAGTAAATCGTCTCACGGGGAGTTGTAGTAGGTGAGAATGGCGATAGCACACCCAATCCAGTGCACTTGATGTACTCGCCAATTCTTTTACTGTCGACAGAGATGGCTACCAAATCATCATCTCTGTGATCTGGGTGCAGCCACAGAGCGTAGATAGACGCCCAGGTCAATGCGAGGTCTTGCTGTCTACCGTGAGATGCGAAAGGCGAACGAGGATCAGCAACGTCAGAGTTCAAGATCTCTAGCTCAAAGACAGGGCCGAGTTGAGCTCTGTTGTCATTGACCATGGCTGGCGATATTCTGGTCTCACGACCATCCATTGACCATCGCGCCAATGTCGTGTCGCCAGATCCAACGAGATAGTCATTTCCATCGCCATGACCAGTATTAGCAATCCAGATATTGGTTTCGCCGTCGGGGAGTCTGAACGAGGTCTCTTTAGAAGTGTCCCAAGCTTCTTTTGGTGGCGTCGGGTTGCGTGGGGGAGCAACGGAAGTGATGCGGTCAGTAGTCATGCTGGGCAACAACTTCTATAAGTGTTTGTTAGTAGTAAGCCAAGACGACGACAAGATAACCAAGTGGACTCACAAAGATAACGATAATGATTTACGAAGAGTGATTGCTGGATTTACGAGTGCATAGAAGTCTTATCGACAGAGAGATGGAAGCAGACAAGGAGTTTTAATACTGATTACCTTCACTCTGTTTGGTCATCTTGATACGATGATCATGCTCAAAAGAGTTACTAGTCTACTCCGTACCTTCTACGTTTCATTCGCAATCTCATTCAGCTGCGGCCGATGAAGCAGTCCGTTGTGACATGACATGCGTGCCCCCAGATGATTCAATCCAGTGTAGCTCATCAGCCAAGCCAAGCTTCAGTGTCTCACACGTATTATTACCATCCGACATGGCCTCGGAGGATCCCTACCCTGTGCCGTGTTCAGGCAGTTCAATTGCAAAATTTACACTGATCTTACACGAGATGATTGTAAGAATAACAGGTATACAGAAAACCGACGGAGGTCCTCGGTAAGGAAACCGTGCTAAACGAGACCGAAAACCCCACCAACGTCATATGCCACCAAAACTTTTATGCTTGTTTCACCGCACCGAGCCGTCTTTTTCACATGCCGCCTCTGATAGGTCAATTCGTAACGAATAGCGCATGACTCCGCCCCAAAACTGTGTGGAGATTGGCATTTCTTTTCCCCTTTCTAGTGGGATCAAGTGCCGGGGTTAAACTCGAATGAGGAATTCGAGCATAAGCTTATTTTATTTCCTTGATTCGAATCCACCGCGGCACGTTATGTAATCGGAAAGCGGTTACGGATTTCACTGTGAGAACGAAACAGGCTAAACAGGTTCTGATCCTAAGCTGGAAGAGGCAGCCACCTAGATCAACGGCTTGAGGAAGGAAATGGAAGCAAAGACAGGAGTCGTCCGTTTTTGCATCCACTTACAACTGGCCCCATCGCGTATAACCTGCAATGTAACCCTGAATGGAATTATTGCTGATCTGCACACCTTCCTAAGCGGGAACCCACACAGTTTTTGGATCCTGCTTTGGGAGATCCCTCCGAATACGGACCTTCAAGCATGAAGTGCACGCTGGCCAGCCTGGACATTGGTGACAGAGCTATCGACATGCCATTTGCCGAGTGAGACTCGTTCGAGAAGCAAGTTCGGCCTCAACCACCATGGCCAGCAACGACGGGAAGACCTTTCCCCCAAGGAAGTGGTACAGAAGAGTGCCCTTTCTATCAGCCAAGCCAATACAGCAGAGACTCACAGCGCCAAAAGTCCCTACGCCAGACAATGTCGAGCATCAAAATGAAGACAAGCTTCCTATGCCCGAGCTCCAGGCAAACTGGCTGTCGATTTTGACGTTCAACTGGCTAGGACGGCTGTTGCGAACGGGTTATACAAGACCTCTTCAGGCAGATGATCTGTATGACATGCCTAGCCATAGGTTGGCAGAAGATCATGCAAATCGTCTGGAAGAAGCTTGGGCTGCAAGAGTGGCTACAAACCGAGGACGAAAGCCTGTTACTTCATCGAATCCGTTCTCATGGAGGCCGTTCTGGGCAAGACATACCACTGATACGACTGTCTTGACCTTGGCTCTCAATGATGTATGCTTCAAATGGTTCTGGCTCGGAGGACTCTTCAAATTGGCTGGAGACTTGTCGCAAATCTTATCACCTCTTCTCATCCGATTCCTCATCGCCACGTTATCAGACTCATCGCAACAAGGCCTTCGCTCAGGCTTTGGCTACGTCGTTGGACTATTTTTTCTTCTCGTCTTCTCAGTCACCTCAAACGTTCATGGCTTTTATCGCTCTTACACGACCGGCGTCTTGCTCCGCGGTGCATTGATGCACGTCATTTATCGCAGAGCAACGACACAGCTCACCGAAAAAGCCAAGCTCAAACACGGCCTCGGTACTGGAAAGCTCATGAGTCTCATCAGCGCTGATGTGACGCGTGTTGACTTTTGCTGTGGCTACTTCCACGTTGCTTGGACCAGTATCTTCCAGATGCTGCTCTGCTTCGCCCTGACTGTCTGGACCATGGGGTACAGCGCTCTGCCAGGATTCGGCCTGCTTGCCTTGCTGTACCCTCTCCAGTCTTTCATGATGGGCCGCTTACTTCGTCTGCGACGAGGCAGCATGCCGTTCACAGATGCCCGAGTCAAAGCAGTCGTTGAAGCAGTTGCCGCTATCCGCCTCGTCAAAACAAACGCCTACGAGGAGAGTTTGCTCTCCAAGATCGGAAAGCTGAGGTCTGATGAAGTTGTGTATATCCGCAAGAGAATGCTTCTCAGAGCTCTCAACACTGCGGTCTCTTACACGGCGCCGACTCTTGCTTCCGTCGTCAGCATTGTTTGCTATGGAGCGACTAGCAAAAATGGCATGGATGCTGGAGTTGTGTTTTCCGGCCTTGCATATTTCATGTTGTTGAGAACACCTCTTCAAGCTCTTCCTACTGCTCTGTCGGCTATTGCAGATGCTAGAGCTGCACTGGAGCGACTAGCGTTGTTTATGCTGGCTTCTGATGTGGACCCAAATTCACCTTCCTCCAGTCCTCAAACCAGTTTTGGCTACTCTGCAGAACAGAACCAAGCGTCAGATACCGTGATTCGAGTAGAGGATGCTACTTTTGCATATCACGATGATGCGCAGCTTCTGGCAGCGGAAGAAGAGAAGGATGCATTACAGAACCAGCCAGAGAACAAAGCGCTCAGTCAGAGCCAAAGACTGTTGATCGATTCGTTGCTGGTCAAGCGCAATCAGTTAGTCTGCATCGTTGGAGCCGTTGCATCAGGAAAAACCTCCGTCTTGAAGGCACT
Source organism: Fusarium denticulatum (assembly GCA_013396175.1). Classification (NCBI taxonomy): domain Eukaryota; kingdom Fungi; phylum Ascomycota; class Sordariomycetes; order Hypocreales; family Nectriaceae; genus Fusarium; species Fusarium denticulatum. Next base: position 133,847 of record JAAOAK010000335.1, on the reverse strand, counting down.
TCTCGGCGACATGCATCTCATCCAAGCGCGTTCCTATCAGCTCAGTCTCACGACTTCTTCATCCCAGATTGCCCTGGCCCCACAAACTGCATGGCTCCTGAGCGAAACAGTGAGAGAGAACATCGTTTTTGGCAGGCCTCTCGACCTTGCGTGGTATGACGAGGTTCTCACACGCTGCTGTCTCCATCAGGACATGAAAGCTTTACCCGATGGCGACATGACAGTTGTTGGCGAGAATGGTGTTTCGCTCTCTGGTGGCCAGAAGCAGCGTATCAGTCTTGCCAGAGCTATCTACGGCAAAAGTCCACTACTCTTCCTTGATGACTGTTTCTCAGCTCTGGATGCTCACGTTGGTGCTCGCGTGTTTGACATGGTGGTCAACCAGGCACGTCGTCATAATGAGGGCACTATCGTTCTGGTCACACACTCGATTCCGTTTGCTAGACAAGCAGATCATATTGTATACATGGAAAAGGGTCGTATTGCTGAGCAGGGCTCATTTGAGCAGTTGTACAGCCAGAATGGAGCCTTTTCTCAGTTCGCAGGCTCTTCACCTCTGGTCTTGGACTCGGATTCAGATTCTGAAACCGCGGGTAGTGGTGATTCCGAAAAGACTGTGCCTGATGAATCTACCACAGAGGGGACACCGATAGATACAGCCAAGTCAGATGCCAAGGATAAGCAGCCATCCCAGGTTCGCGGCAAAGAGGTGATGCAGACTGAAGAACGAGTCGTCGGCTCAGTCAGTGGCCGAACCTACATCCGCTACGCACAATTCGGCAACGCCTGGCTCACAGGCCCCCTCCTCATACTCTCCATCACTATCTACCAAGGAACCAGCGTCGTCTCACCACTCTGGCTCAGCTGGTGGCAGAAGAACCAGTACAGCACCATATCTGAAGACGCATACATGGGAGGATACGCCGCCTTTGGAGCTGGACAATCTCTTGGTCTGTTCTGCATGAGCGCGACATTTGCACTCTTCTGCTTCTGGTGCTCCAACAAGCTTCATCACGCATCCATGTCCAAAGTTCTTCTCGCGCCTGTAGCTTTCTTCGATACTACGCCTCAAGGCCGTATCACGCACCGATTCAGCAAAGACGTCGATGCAATGGATAACGTGGTTGGTGAGACTCTGCGTCTATTTATCTCGACCTTTGTCCAGGTTTTGGGAACAATCATCGTCGTCAGCATCATTGTACCAGCTTTCCTAGCTATCGCAGCCGCCTTGCTTCTCATCTACACCTGGACGGGCATGTACTACCGCCCATCATCACGGGAACTCCGTCGACTTAACAATCTGCTTCGAAGCCGCATTTATGAGCATTTTGGCGAGTCACTTTCAGGTCTTCCCACCCTCAAGGCCTTCGGCGCAGTCCCTCGTTTTGTGGACGACAACGCGCGCAAGATTGACACTGAGAACACTGCTTACTGGCTATCAGTCTCTTGTCAGCGGTGGCTGAACCTCCGTCTGGACCTTTGTGGCGCGACTCTTGTTTTGGCCGCAGGTTTACTGGTTGTTGGACTTCGTGGGACTATTGATCCTTCGTCTGGCGGTGTAGTCTTATCCTACATTGTCACGGCTCAGGCTGTGTTTGGCAACATGATTCGGCAGAGTGCCGAGATCGAGAACAACATGAACTCGGTCGAGAGGATGCTTCACTACGCCTACAACATTGAGCAGGAGCCTGCGCATCAGATCGATGATGTTGATAAGGAACTCAAGTCCCGCCAATGGCCAGATGCTGGTCATGTTCAATTTCAGTCTTTTACTCTGAGCCATCGTCCTGGACTTGAGCCTGCACTCAAGAATGTGAACCTGGATGTCAAGGCTGGTGAAAAGGTCGGCATTGTTGGCCGTACAGGTGCTGGCAAGACAACACGTAAGTGCCACGCACAGTCCCTCTTAGGCAAGTACTAACATACGAATAGTAATCTCTGCATTGTTGCGAATCACTGAACCTACGAGTGGTCGAATCCTCATTGACGGAGTCGACATTCACACCGTCGGCCTTCACCTCCTCCGATCAAGCCTCTCCGTCATCAGCCAAGATGCCGTTCTTCTAGCCGGCACCATCCGCTACAATCTCGACCCTTTCCAACAATACGACGATGAGTGGCTACAACAATGCCTGGACCGCGTTGGCCTCTGCCAATCCTCGAAAGAACAAGATAAAGAAGCAGAGGAAAACGAGAAGCACGATTCCGAGTCCAGCAGTGAGGGATCAAGTCTGAACCTAGACTCAGAAGTCAAGGATAACGGTTCCAACATCTCCCAAGGGCAAAGATCTCTCATTTCTATTGCTAGAGCGCTCGTTCGCAAGTCCAAGATTGTTATTCTAGACGAGGCAACGGCCTCTATCGATGGCAGAGCAGACGCGAAGCTTCAAGCCATGCTGAACGAGGTCGTTGGACACGCAACTGTTCTTACCGTGGCTCATCGACTAGATACGATTGTTGCTACGTGTGACAAGGTCGTCGTGATGGACAGTGGCAGAGTAGTTGAGTTTGACACTATCTCGGAGCTGTATACCAATCCAGGCAGTGTGTTTAGATCTTTGTGCGACGCAGCTAAGATTACTATGTAGTCATAGTCTTCACAAGCAAATATTTTAGTTCATACCCATAGAATTTCTACCTAAATCTACTTAATTTGATGCTTCTTCACTCAGGTTTCCGGTCACGCGACCAGGACGTTACATTTGCTTGGGATTGCCACTGCGACAACGGAGTAGCATAGATTGATAAGATCGCCTGATGATTAGATGACTCTTACGTGCATTGATTGACAAGTGAACGATCTACACTCGTCAAGACGAATGAGCGTGGGAATGTTGCGTACCGATGTTACATGAACGGCGTTAACGTTATTTTTGCACCCCTGAAGTATTACCGCTGCCAAGTCATCGGTATTGATCCAGGTATAGGGTCTCATTTTAGGTAAAACTTTATGCATTATAGCTTCGAAGCAACGCGTCACGAGCTGAAGCATGAACGGGATGTCTTCTAATTGAGTTCAAGCCCGTGGCATCGGAAAGGAACGGACCAAGAGATCTTCATGATGGACAAGCAATTGGCCACTCTCAGCATCTTAGCTCGTGATCGATAGAACCCCTGATTTGTCAAGAAAACTTTGCCTCTCCCGTGAACCAACCAAGGCATGTGAAGCGTCGGCGCGTTCCCTTTTCTTGGAATCTTGATCCATGGGTTACAGCTGCATCAGAGACCGCATGGGGCCAGGGATATTCTACCGTCTGTGGAAATGTGTGATACACTGTGCTTCTACCCCGACAGGGCAGAGATCTGCATCCCGTCCCACACCACGGCCGATCCCTACTGCACGCGACCATCTGATTAGATGGGAGACCTGTTGATAATCTTGGCTAGCAACCAACGCAAGTGGATATGAACAAGATCTGATAATTTTTCTTCGACTCGCCGGACAAACGAAAAAAAGACTCACCTGTTCCTTGTCCTCCCACGCCTTGGCTATACCCCACTCACGCCCGAGAATCAGCACTATTGTCGTCCGTTGTAGGCGAGCCGAGGACCGGCGAACGAGGGGTCCTGTAATCAAGTCTGTCTGTACCTTGCACACTGTCTGTTGGTTCTGTCTTTTTCCTTCTCTTCGAAATGGGGGCGACCAAACAGCTTTTGGAAGTTGTCTGTAAAAAAGTCAGACCAGACGACACTACCACTGCAGATTGAAGACTTTTCATTCTGTTCTTCCTCCCGCTTCCTTTTTTCCCCTTCTTTTAATGCTACGTTGATCTACCGTCTTGGAGCGATCTACAGCTCATTTTTTCTGTCCCCTCCCCCAAAAATGTCAGCGCCTAAGCAGCCTGAGGGCAGCACTGAGCAGTCCCCCACCGCCCAAAACACCACGTCGTCGCAAATGTTCGAGCTCAACGAGAAAAAAGACTACGACGCGTCCAACTCGCCCGTCTCCGACGATGATACCCATAAGGAAATCGGTGTAGGAAGGGTCGAGGCCTTCAACAAGGTGCTCTACCAGTCTGGCAAGAAGGGCAAGATCCTTCTCTGGCTTCTTGGTATCTCCATTGGTCTCACCATGTTCGCCTACGCCCTTGACATGGGTATCACGACTACCATCTTTGGAACGCTTGCGGCTTCGACTTTTGGTGTTCATAGTCAGCTCGGTACTGTCAATACGGCGGGCCAGATCATTCGTGCTATTAGCAAGCCTTTCATTGGAAAGCTGGCTGATATTACTTCTCGACCTACCACTTATGTCGTGGTACTTGCTTTCTACGCTGTCGGCTTTGCTGTCGCTGCTAGCGCCTCGGGCTTCACTGCCTACACTGTTGGTATCTGCTTCACCTCAGTCGGCAAGTCCGGTCTTGATCTCCTCAGCGACATCATCGTCGCTGACTTGACTCCTCTTGAATGGCGAGGCTTTTTCAGTGCTTGTCTCTCTCTGCCCTTCATTGTTACTGTGCCTGTTAATGGCTTCATCGCCGATGGCTTCTATGAAGATTGGCGATGGGGTCTCGGCATGTTCGCCATCCTCGTTCCCGCCCTTCTCATTCCCGCCATCCTCACTCTCTACACCATGCAACGACGTGGTGAGAAGGCTGGAATGGTCACCATGGCTGATTCCAAGGACGTTCGATTGGGTCGCTCTGAGGCCACGCCCAAGAACCTGACCTATTGGGCCAAGCTCGCGTACCGTGGTCTAATTGACATCGACATTGTTGGTCTTATTCTTCTTGGCTTCGCTTTCTCTCTGATCCTTCTGCCTATTACCTTGGCCAAGAGCGCGAAGGGCGGGTGGAACAACCCAAGCATGATCGCCATGATCGTCGTTGGATTTGTTATTCTCATCTTGTTCGGTCTGTACGAGATGTATCTTGCTCCCAAGCCAATGATGACCAAGCGCATTGTCAAGAACCGTGCTTTTATCGCTGGTGTCATCATTCACATCTTTAACCAGATGGCCTCATCTGTTCGCAACACCTACTTCTCGTCCTACATCCTCATCATCAAGGAGTGGACTACATATCAATGGACCATCTTCCTTGGTATCACTACCATGGGACTCTGCTTGGTCGGCCCCGTCGTTGGATTGATCCATCGTGTCTCTCATCGCTACAAGGGTCTTATGATCTTTGGTGCTGCTGCCAGGATTCTCGGCTATGGTCTTCTCATCAGCCCCAACGGAATGATGACCCAGGACACTGCTCGTCTCGTCGCTGCTCAGCTCATCTTCTGCCTTTCTTCCCTCAACGTCGTTGGTGCTCGAGTTGGTGTCCAGGCCTCTGTTCCCCACGATGACGTTGCTTCTCTCATTTCCATTATTACTTTGTGGTCTACTCTCGGATCCAGTATCGGTAGTGCTGTCGCGACAAGCATCTGGACTGAGGAGATGGTTGCTCAAATGCACGTCGAGATGCCCAATGTTGACGATACCACCATTGCCACTATTTACGGCAACATCAAGACTCTCAAGAAGTATGACTTCTTTGATCCCATCCGCCAAGGTTCTATCCGCGCCTACGCCATCGTCAACGGCCATATCACCATCGCTTCAATCTGCCTGTCCTGCGTTCCTCTCATCGCCTCTCTCTTCATGCCCAACTTCTACCTTGGCAAGCAGCAGAACGCCGTCAACAACAAGGGTCTTGATGGTGAGGTTGTCGATGTCCCAGACCAGAATGGGCCACGAGACGCAAATGCGACTCAGCAAGAGCCTGCAACGTTCATGCAGAAGCTCGCTGCTCTATACCGAAAGTAGATAATGTCAGCTTGTTAATGTCGGATCTTTATGACAGTTCAGACAGAAATTCTCCGGCTTCTGAGATGATACTGCCATTCGGACATTCTCGTTCGCCAGTCTCCGAAAATCACTGACAACCTATTATTACCTTGAACCATAGCTACAACTGCCTTAATACAATCACTACAGCTCGTCTCACAATACGTGAGGCTGGTGTCAAGTTCAACCATTTGCATGCGTCCTCAGTGCTGACTCTTACGTGACTTAATTTGACGAATGTTGTGGTCTTTTGGTGCAATAGTTGTTGTATTTAATAGCTTCCAAACAGAAGTCAGAGCGCAACAAGTTCTCACTCCATGCTGCCAAGAGTTGATCACCTGTTTTTAGCGCCCTGAGCCAAACACTATCGGAATAACTCATGGACCCGTGATGCCGACCCACTGAGCTGATTATCTGATCATCTGATAACGATTTCGTCAATGTGACTATCATGATTTCTAAAACCTCCAAACATCCCAACAACGCCCAAGATGTGGTACTGGGGACACAAAGTACTATTTCTTCTCGCTGTGAGCTTCCTCTATCATACTGAGGTGTTAGCTACTCCGGATCATTGCGGAAAAGCTTGCCGACAAACATTTCGAACTCTGCGATTTGCCGATGCCCCTCCGGGTGTCTTCTTCACAGTAGAGGAATGCACCAGCCTCATTTATCAGACTTCACTTCATCTTTGCTGGGAACTACACTGCGCTGGGGATATTTGGCGAGCGGAGTCGGCCTCAATGAACCAGACATGTCACGATATTAGCGGTTCTTATCTTCCGCCACACAGTATCATCAACAACCTGACAGATGACGACATAAAATCTATCACAAGATTTAATGCTACAAGCCCTGATCGCTCCCACGTGTATGGAGCTTTAATGCTTCCATCACAGTCATACTATGATCTGTGGGTCAGAACGCTGGTTAGTATACCAACCCAAGTTCGACGTTGTTTTTTGTTAACCAGTTCTAAAAGGAGGCACATGATTACATATGGGACTACCACAACTATTACGGCTGGGCCATGGGGATATTCTGGGCGTTGGTCGTCGGAGTAGGTATCGCGAACCGGGCCCTGGGCCGATTGTTCTCCAGTCCAGGTCGAAAGACGTCTTGGGTAAGGCGTAATATCCTTTTACCTGCAACATTTGGCAGACGCTGTGTACAGGACTATGGGGGCTGGGGTACCCTCCCTCCTAGGATGCAGACATTGACTCTCATTCTTTTCGTGGTCGTCAACTTAGCATGTACTGTACACGGATACGAGATATTCGAAGGTTATGGCTAGTGAGTTTCCCAAGTGCTTGATTTAGAAATGCATGCTAACATATTAATGCCCAGCTACCCTTCTATCTGGACTCAAGTGCTGCGACACGTATCTGATCGAACTGGGATACTCTCCTTTGCCAACTTCCCCCTAATATGGCTGTTTGGAATGAGGAATAATATCGTCATTTGGTTAACAGGCTGGGATTTCAAGGCTTACAACAACTTCCATCGATGGGTTGGCCGAATCGCCACATTACAGGCCGTGATCCATTCAATCGGATACACTATTATCATTCTGCAACGTAGGATAATGAACCAGCTTCGTAGATATGTTTGCTAACGTTTGCAGGCGGTGGATGGAAGTATTTTTGTCAAATATGGACATTCGCCTTTTGGTGGACTGGGGAGCTTGTGAGTAGCCAAAGCCCATGTCGCTGCCATTGGCTTACCACTCTATAGGCAACAATATTCATTTGTCTACTGGTGGGACTTTCGATGTTTTGGGTAAGGCGTGGAAATTACGAATTCTTTCTCATCACGCATATTGTCTTATCATTTTGGATCCTCGTCACTATGCTCGGGTACGCTCACCATTGATAACTCGGGCTACACCGCGGACTAACAGAAATCAGGCACGTGTCGATATTCAGTGGTGCGTACGATCCTATTGTATGGATTCCAGCACTGATCTGGCTTCTTGATCGAGTCATTCGAGGATTGCGCATCATGGCCTTCAATCCGAAATTCTGGGACACCAAGGCTCTCATCACTTACAACGAAGATGCACACATGATCCGCGTGACAGTTCCGATTTCTTCAAGTCTATACAGTATTGAGCCTGGGACATTCTACTACATCATGGCGCTCAATCAACGGAACTTTTGGGAAAGCCATCCTTTCACAGTAGCAACAATATCGGGATCTGACCGCCGCGGCACATATACTCTGGAAGAAGACGCACCCTTGCTGAACCATGGAACCTCTGGTGAACGAAGAACTGCATGCGAGAAGTCCCAGCGAGAAATGACCTTCTTAATTCGGCCATATGATAGCTTCACTTCGCGGCTAAGGGACTATGCTGAAGAAGAGCGGCCGAAGCCGGCGACAGTGCGTGTGGCTATTGACGGCCCGTATGGAAAGACTCTGCCTCTCGAACGGTTCACAAAGGTTCTATTCATCGTCGGTGGAAGCGGAATAGCTGTGCCGTTGTCATATCTCCACAAACTCACCACATCCGCCACCAAGCCGTCAAAGATCGAAGTCCACTGGGCTGTGCGACAGTCAGCTTTCGCCATTGATGTTCTGAATCATGACTTGAGTGATATGCTCGGTAATGATTGGGTAGAGATTAACATCTACCTAACTGCTGGCGAAGTTGATGGCAGAATCGCAAGTGACGAGACCATCTACACACTCGCGAAATGGAGATCCAAACGATTGAACGTCGAAGAGATTATTGACAGAGCATTGGAGGATGGCGATGAGGGAAGTATCGCAGTAGTCACAAGCGGTCCTGCCAAGATGGCTGATGAGAGCAGGAGCGTGGTGGCGGCAAGGACAGTGCTATCTTTGCCGCGTATTGAGTATTTTGAGGAAAGTTTCCAATGGTGATAACTGTACTATCTAGAAGCTTTAGAGTAATATGGCTTGACAAACCGAACAATCACGCGAGTATGACCAAGTATATCACGAAAGTCCCTATCACCGTTGCGCAAACGCTCAGATGAAATAATTAGGAAGAAAGGTTTCTGCGTTCCGTTATTATACGTGGGCGTACCGTACTTTTCATAGACTAGCAAGAACCTTATTATATACAGTGCTGACGAGGTTCACGCCATTCAGACTTCAATGCCGAACTGGAAGCTTCAAATCGATCAACCCCAATACGTCGGGGCACTTCGGATAAAAGGGCTTTTTTGTAAGTACATTCAGGTCATATGCACTAGCTCGCGGACAGAACTGACTATAACCTATCCTATATGTAGTTTATCTCGGGCATCAGACAGCAGAGTGGGTTAGTCCACATGAGTTACATGAGCCACCTCTGCCTTCTCAACTCGCTTTTGCTCAAGAGTAATTAGTGTCTCAGGACGCTCTCTCTGCGTGAGTTCTGGAACGCGGCAAACGATCAGACCTGGGTTCTGTATAAAGATCTGGTCCATATCCTCGAGTGTACGACGAGCGGTCTCGGGATACAGGAAGTAGACTGTCGGGAAGTAAGAATAGCAAAAGCCAGCAAATACTGTCCTTAATCAGCGGTTTGTTCAAGAGTGCAGCTACTGGACACCTACAGAGGAAAAACCCCCAATTGAGATTATCAACGCCAGTCTTGGTGAATTGAGTAACGATGAAGCCACCCATCCAGTTAGTGGCTGTGGCCGCTGCAGCTCCTCGCGTGCGCCAGCCGAGAGAGTTGACTTCTGAGTTGAACACCCACGGTACTTTGGCAAAGCTGGTTCCGTAACAGAAATAGTAAATGAAGAAGAAGGCGGTGGTGACTTCGCCGAGCTGAGGAAGATGTTAGCTGTTTATCACCAACTTGGGTGTCTCTGCTCCATGACATACCCTCTCCTTCATGCCAGGGTTATGTTTAGCGCCGAGAAGAGTCATAGACACGATCATATAGCACGAGCCCATTGTCGCTGCTCCATAAAGCATCATCCTAGGAAGGTTAGTAAGTTAATGATTAGTGGGCTAGGTGAAAGGTTACTTTCGGCGACCAAAGCGATCAATGATGAACAGACAGCAGATGGCGGCAAAAAGGTAGATGGTGCCATTGACACCAGTGAGAAGGCGACTTCGGCGCGCGCTGTAGCCAAGAACCTGCTGTAACATGGTGGGGAGGTAGTATCCAAGAGCATTGACCCCTGAGAACTGCTGCATGAATTGTGTACCGCATGACAGTAGGATCCTGCGGAGGTTCTGAGTCTTGTCACGACACCTGAGCATATCGATAGTGGCAACAGTCTCGTTACGCTCTTGCTGGATTGTCGCTTGGATTGATCTGAACTCAGTCACGACATCGACATCCTCGGTAGTCGCGTTGCTGCCAGCAAGCCGTGCTATGACAATAAGAGCCTCGTCGTGTCGGTCCTTGAGCATCAGCCATCTCGGCGAGTCGGGCACAAACAATAGCGCGACAGCGATGACGCAGGGAAATAGTAGCTGGAAGCCGAGGGGGAATCGCCACTGGATAGGGCCGCTTCGAACACCGAGGGCGTAGTTCATCCAATTGGCGAGACAAAAGGCGGCGGTATTGCAAAGGGACTGTACAACAACCAGTTTACCTCGAACGCGAGGCTTAGAACATTCGGCCTGATAGACGGGACAGGTTGACGAGGTGATGCCTGCGAGCCAAGACGTGAGATTGTGTTTCAACTTGCGTGCGGAAGATGAACGTTGGAGACATACCCATACCGAATCCGTTGATGACACGACCGACTATCATCTGAGGAAGATGCCATGATACGATCTGCAGGACAGCACCGATGAGGTTACTGAGAAGACCAACCCAGATGGTCTTCTTGCGCCCCAACTTGTCACCGCAAATAAAGGCAAAGATTGCCCCAAAAAAGGCGCCCAGCTGTAGTGCGTTTGAGTATATGCACTTGTTCAAAGGTAAGCCAGTTACTTACTGCAAAGCAACTGGAAACAATTCCAGAGATGCTTGCGACCTTAGTCTCGGGGAACCAGTACTTGAAGTCGGCTGAGATGAGAACTGATGAGAAGACGCCCTGATGGACCGTCGATGAGTGACTTCCTGGACATGATACGATATAAGCAAGCTTACCTGGTCGTAACCGAACCACGACATGGAAACTATGTAGACGCATCAGCATAGAGCTCGTCATATAGTTATCGAGTCACTGACCAGCATTGACAAGTGTCACGCACACCAAAAGTGGCGTGCCCGTGAGATTACCCAAAGCCATTGAGTATCAGTCTCGTGAAGAGAAGAGAGTTGTGAGAGGATGACGATGAGATCAAACAATGACGGGCCGTTGCCATTTATAATAATCACAGGGACGCCATCTCCATATCAGGCGTGTTTGCTGGAGCCAGATGTTCGGGTCTGGAGTCTGGGGTCTGGGGTATGGTCTGGGGAACCTCGAGCTAATGGGACGCTGTGCGGGGAAATGGATCAGACAACCCATCGGCTGATACATGCTTCGGCGTAGGCTGTAGGCTACGTGAGAATAGGTAGCGAGTGAGGAATTAAATCCGGGTAGCATTAACCGCTTCGACACAAGCTAGTCTAGTATTAGTCTTAGTATGGGCAAGCGTAATTGGCGGCGGGGATAAGCGGCAGAGTGCCATCGTCCCTTTTCTGGGCTAGATCGCGGGGGTAGGCGGCATATTGGACCGACAGTGAAGACATTGAGAGCTCATCATGCGGTGCGACACAAGTGATATGGATAGTGGCCAGCTCCATATGCAATCAGGGTTAAAAGGATGAAGTTAAGTTATGTAAGATTATATCTAATAACTTGCGATTTCTTTTCCCTTCGTTATGTCTCGTTGAGGCGTCATAAGCTTTAGGCATCAATCAATCTTTTCCCTTCGTTATTGATACTCACTCCTGATCCCATCCTATCTGAGACGATGTCTTCGCCTCCCGCAATGTTCGTTGTGACATGTATTTCTCTCGCACTATTATAAAACGACTGACTGATATTGACTCACTAGACAATACGTCTTGGTGACTGGTGCTACCGGTTTTATCGGTGCACATGTTGTCGACCAACTTCTTTCGCGTGGTATAAAAGTCCGCGGGGCTACTCGATCATTATCTAAAGGCAAGGCAATGATTGATGCGAGGCCTGAGTCTCGAGAGAAGCTTGATTTCGTTCAGATTCACGACTTTGAGAATCCGGGAGGGTTTGCGGAGGCCATTCAGGACATTGATGCCATTATTCATGTGGCAAGTGTACGTGCTATGAAAAACCAGCATATCGTTACGCAGATTTTGACCTTATCTAGCCCTTCACGTATGACACCAAGGACAACGAGAAGGAGTTGGTTATACCAGCCATCAATGGTGTTGATTCCATCCTCAAAGCGGCAGCTACTTCGCCGAAAGTAAAGCGCGTCGTCATCACGTCTTCCTTTGCATCCGTCCTTGATGCCGGGCGCAGGGCACCACCGTACTTCACTTATACCGGCCATGACTGGAACCCTCTCTCATACGAAGAGTCGGTCGACCCGGGAACAAGTGCTGTAATAGCATACCGCGGATCCAAGAAGTTTGCAGAACTCAAAGCTTGGGACTTCATGGCTGAAGAGTTGCCCTCCTTCGACCTAGTCACCCTTTGCCCGCCTATGACATTCGGTCCCATACGGCATCCCGTCACGAACGTCGACGCGCTGAACGAGTCAAACAAGATGCTCTTCAAAATAGCCTGTGGCGACAGTCCGCTCCCAATTGCCAGGGTGCCATTCTGGATCGACGTTCGCGACCTTGCCAAGGCTCACGTGGAGGCACTTTTGCGGCCTGAGGCTGGCGGAAAGCGATACATTCCAGCGTCTCCTGAAAGGTTTACATATAGCATGGCCGCCAACATCATTGTATCGCATTTTGCCTGGGCAGATAATGTGTCGAAAGAGGTGCAGGCTCCCGACGAGTCTCATGGCGTGGATGGGGAGACGGCTGGGCGGGAATTGGGTCTTGATTACATACCTTTTACAAGGACTGTTGTCGACTTGATCACGCAGGTAAGGAATATGCACAAGTCATGATTATTGTAACTGGTTAGCATGGCACTGGACGCGAATACGCGACAGCTACAGCTAAAACAGAAAGCGGGTATAGGCGGCTTTAGCCAGCCGAGTTGTGTCTGTAGCCCTAAACAGTTTAGTATCTCAGTAAATGAACTAGGTTTGATATAGGGTACCTGGCCATGTGAATAATGTTATATAAAAGATAAATACTTAGCATTTATAGCTTTTAGTTTTAAAGAACTTAGAACATGCTTGATTTTATAGAGAACAGTAAGTAAATTTTTATATAAAATGTCTTTCTTAAAGGCTGCATTAAGCGTGGGATTTAGCAACGGGATCAATTAGAAAGATTCGGAATATGTCAGTACGTGGGCCAATCTACAGTCCTACTCAAGCCTAACAGTTTCCAATTTCTCTATGTCCAAAACCGAATTTCCTGCTATAATTATTAATACTCTACTTTATATTTTAACTCGCCTTTGTTATAAATATAAACAGGAATTTATAACCGTCGTCAATACTGCTGATGTATATGCACTCGGTGCATTGTAAATCCGCCCCGTTGAGTGCGGGGTGTAACTGTTAGAGACATCCATGATTGACTGTATTATTCTTTTTGTCAACGATGTTCGATTTCTTGAATTGAGCATGAGCTTCAATCGGCAAAGAGTAGCATTGGCATGTACTTATTGTCGCCACCGGTAAGCTGTGTATCAGCAAAGAAGGGCGCGCAAGTTGCTGAGCTGGACTAGGAAACGGCGATGTGACGCCACCAAGCCAAGATGCAATAACTGCACCAGGTCAGGAGCGGACTGTCATTACGATGATGGCCCCTCGCAGAGGTATAGTCATGCTACCACCTGCTCTAGACGCAGAGTCTAACGATTGCTTCACAGAATCGATACTTCTGGGGGCACAAAGGAAATAATAAGTCGGTTGAAAGATATCAAAGACATGCTGGCGGAGCAACAGCAGCACTTAACAGCACTATCATCCCGGGACCATTCTCAGCCAACATCTCGCGTCAGTTCATCACCAGGCGCTGTATTAAATGTAAACCGTGGATTGATAATCAGTGCTTCCGCGAATGGGACGCAAGCCGCCGAAGACGAGCCTCTGCAATTCTCGTCACATATGAGAGAGCCGTTGGACGTAGCATCTGAACCGATGAATATCCCGGCCGAGCACAAGACCTCTTCAAGTTACCTCCTAGGTCTCCCAGCCGTGAAAATGCTAGTAGGCGAGTATCCAACAAACCTATTCTTCCTCCTAGAGAGCCAGAGTCCTCTGCCACCGGAGCTGTCTCCAGAACAGTCGCAGGATCCGCTGCCTCCTTTTCAGGTTGATCGATCAGTGCTTGACCACCTAGTTGCCACCTTCTTCTCGGCGGTACACGTTAGCCATCCAGTACTCAACCAGGAAGAGTTTACAGAGATCTATGAAAGGTTCCTGGATAAGGGAGCAGACTCGAGTACTGAATCAGCTTTATGTATGACAGTCTTTGCTCTCGGTGCTGTTTCCGGTCAACCGATAGGTTTATGCCATCCACAGACTTCTCCCAATGGTACGAAGTACATGAAATATGCTCTGTCAACGCTCATGCTCCGCTCATTATGGTTGTTTTCCTTCGATCTCATATTAGCTCAGGCACTTGTTTTGGCGAGTGTCTACTTTGCATATATTGTCCGCCCGCTTCATAGTTGGCGACTCATATACTTGGCTACTAACCTCTTACAACTCAAGCTTTCAAGGTCAGTACTACGTAATATCAGCTAGCTAATCGCTAACAAGACTAGCTTGGATTGCCAAAAGCAAACGCTCAATACAGAGGTCGATATACTGCGGCTGTTTTGGTCTTGCTTTATCATTGAATGTGACAGACTTGCTGAACTTGAGCTACCTAGAAGCAGTCTTCAACAATTAACAGATGATGCAAACCTGCCCCAGTGCGGAAATCTGGATGATCTTCACATGACAGCCTATCTGGCTGAGATATCAATCCGACGACTTTTGAACCGCATCCACAACTCCCTGTACCCAAGAACACCAAATTCTCTTAACACATCTCTTTCCTCAACATCACTTATGACACCAGAAGAGTTTTCTATCGGCGAGCTAACTTCAATCACTTCTGTATGTGAAGAACTGCACAATCAACTCGACTCATGGCACGCAGCCATCCCCGAGCAGTTCCGACCACCACTGAATTTTGAGGAAATAGACAATGACAGGGTATCGATATTGAGGATTCGATATTATGCCGCGAGACATATTATATACCGCCCTTTTGTTCTCCATGTTACAACGCACACGAGTTCACACGTTTCGAGTGCAATTGCTGAGAAGGCAGGTATTTGCATCGAGAGTTGCAGTCTATATCTGTACCATACCTCTAAGATTCTTCGGGCTCCAAGTCAATACACATGGACTTTTGCATTGTCGTAAGTATCCTCCATCAGGCCACAGTGTCTTATACAGTCTTATACTAAATCACCGAATCAGGTCGCTTGGGGCGGTGATCATACTGACATTGTCATCGCTCAATTCTGGGCTCCGGCACCTTGTTCCTGATGTAGAGAGCCTCCAAACTCTTGCCATTGATAACCTGAGCCAATGGAATGTTTCCAGTATTTCTGACGTTTTGGCAATACTGAAGGAGATAAGGAGGAAGACACGTCTTCGAACAAGAGTCTGAAAGACTTGACATTGCCTATTTATCGGATTGTTCAGACATTACTTCACATTACTAAAGATCAAGGTGTAAAGATATCTTGGTTGATGATGATGATTGAGGGGACTGGATTCAAATGTTATAGCTCGCCACCCGTAGGCTGCGCGATGATCTTCAGCCCAATTTCAGATGTCCAGAACTTGCCATCAGGATAGGTATACTTCTCAAGCGCTTCATCGGTGTAGCCTGTAGAGTAGCCTGGTGATAATGGCGTTACGTAGTGAGTATTGACAATCTTGGAGGGATGTCGCAAGTTCTCGCGGTGGCTATCGGCATTTTCCAGCATTGACTTGCGTCCACTGATAGCAACGTAGTCAATCGTGCTCAGATGGGATGTGAGTTCTGTCAGGCCCATTGCACCGTTATGTGGAACGCATGGGATATTGAACTTGAGAGCCATCAGCATGACCGCCTACAATGAGAACCATTAGCCTGGCACGTGGATTAGCAGTAACTATACTTAAGAGGTCTTACAAGGCATTCATTAACGCTACCGAGTCTGACAGCATCGATCTGTGCAACATCAGTTGCTTCAGCCTGCAGTAACTGCTTGAAAGTGACTCTGTTTTGTGCTGCTTCGCCGGTGGCCACACCAACGCCATACGGTTTCAGCGCCTTCCGAATTGCTGCGTGTCCCAGCACGTCATCGGGGTTTGTGGGTTCTGGTAGATAATTGAGAACGTAAGTCCAGTCACAAGGAATTAGAGGCATACCTTCAATAAATACAGGCTTGAACTCCACCAAATGCTTCATGTACTCAATAGCCTCTGGTACACTCCATACCTGTCTGGATGTTAGTGATAGCCATCATAGAGGTAGTAACCACTTGCCTGATTAGCATCAATCATGATCTGGTAGTCATTATCGTAACTCAAGACGTCTCTTACAGCAGACAACCTTTCTCTATCGGCCTCGATGCTTGTCCCGACTTTGAACTTGAAGACTTTGTATCCTTGCGCCAATGTCTCATGCAGCACCTCCTTCATCCTATCGCCAGAGAACGCCATCCATCCGGCGGATGTCGTATAGGCTGGCACGGCAACATTGTCGAATGCCTCCTTCAAGCGTTCCTCCTTGCCTTTGGCTGTCTGTTGAAGCATACCGATGGCCTCTTCTGGTGTGATGACGTCGGTGATATACCTGAAATCGATGCAGCGGACAATCTCCTCGGGACTCATCTCACACACAATTTGCCACACCGGAAGACCTAATATCTTGCCCCAGAGATCCCAGACAGCGTTTAGTACGCCAGCAACGGCTAAATGCGTTACGCTCTTCTCAGGACCGACCCATCTGTATTGGGAGTCGGAGACCATATATCGCCAAGTCTTGCCCATGTTCCGAGTCAACTCATGCATTGTCTTTCCAACCACGCGTTTAGCGAAGATGTTCAGAGCCATACAAATGAGTTCGCTTCCTCGACCATTGCTGAAAGCCTATCTGATCATTAGCAGTAATTCTCAAGGGGTAGATCGCAAGTGGACTGACAATGCCTTCGCCTATCAAACCACCGTGGTTGGTATGAAGTTGAATGTATGGATGTGACCCATTCGTGCCAACATGCATAGCATCTGAGCCAACTCCGTCTAGACTAGTGGGAAATCTGATATCTGTAACGGTGAAGCTAGTGATGGTGACAACCTCGACTTCTAATGGTGTCTTTGAGGATGGCATTGTAGCGACATGGACAGAAGAGGATACAGGTTCCGGCGTTTTAGGATTGGAACCTACAGCATGATTTGTACATCATCTTGTGATGACGAGTGGCCTTTTAAGGAGATTTTAGACTGTCCTGTTAGTGGCAGTAAAGAATGCGGAAGTCACATTCGCGAGTTAGACGATTGCGGGGTCCAATGCAAAGCGACGGGCTTATCTGCCGACTACCCCCGTGAGCTCCGACTGAGTGCTGGGTACCTATTAACTCCTCAGTCTCCTCAGACGATACTAGCCAATGTGGTTAGACAAAAGCCCCGGACAAACGTTTATGCAAAAGGTGAGTTAATAAGCTAACCACTCCGCGTATAGTGCTTCGTGGCGCAGCAGGCGTCTTCCGTCAGCGGCTGGCGAGGACTTTCAGGCCTTAATATAAACTGGGTCATCCGCCTCTCACATCCCTCCAACTTTTGTTTCCCCGCACTACACTATCTGCACCCTATTTGATCCTCGGGCACACCGAAGTAACTATCTCAACTACCCTTGCCCACAATGGCCCACGCCCTCGACCTTACGGGCTGCACTGAATTCGAAGAGTTGTTACAAAACTGCAAAGCCATTATCCTCAAAGCAGAGGCTACCTTATATACGCTCTACAACAAACGCGCCTCCTTCAAGAAAATAGCGGATGAATAAGTTTACGGGAGTGAGAGACACAACGTGGTGAAATGGAGTCTGTAAATATCGATATTGCTTATGTGTATTGGGCTTATATATACACAGTTAGAAACTCAACCACCGCATTAAGCCCAGTCGCCTGAACCGCCTGCAACCCCAGTGGCCCACCCGACATTTCCTGACTGATAGGTAGCAAACAGGTTACCATCTCTGCGGAAGTAAAGGGCGTAGTATGGCTAGAAAATTCGAGTCAGTACCTGATCTTCCAGAAGTCCATGAGAGACCAGATAAATAATATCTCAGAAAAGCATAGAGAAAAAACGTACCCCAAATCCCGTGAAAACGACATCGCAACCACCACTAAGATCACTTGCATTATCATAGAATAATGTACCACTATCAAAGCGCTTCGGTCAGCTCAAAAGGTTATCTAATACCGGGGAATGGATGTATCTTAGCTTACAATGTTGCGCCACCAGGGAAGCCTGGTGTGACACCGCCCATGTTGATGGTGCATGATTTACCAAGCGCATTGATGTAGACACGTTGGTAAACCCAAAGGTTGATGACACTACCGTTCGCTGAGGTCTGGTTGCTAAATCCTGATGCTTTTACATCAGGAGACGCGAGAGAAGCAGCCTCGATGATGGTGCTTGCCTGAGTTGCAGTGGTGGCAGCTAACGAAGCCAAGTCTGCAGGGCCCTCAGGCTGGGCGATGACATACTTGTAAAAGCTCTCGAGGTCTGAAGGAAGTGGACCACCGTTTTGAGAGGCTACAAGCTTCTCAAAAGTGTCATAGCTCACAACGTCAGTAGCCATTGTAGTAGTGTTTGAGTTGTAGATGGGTGTTATTTAGGAAATGTTGCGTAAATTGAATAGAGCTGCTCTGGCCGTTATGAATGATAGGAATCTGTGGATTATTTATACTTAATGTCTTTTTAATGCCATTCTAGCTATACTGCCTTCACTTAGCCAATCTACACTGATGTTTTAAAATACAGATAGCTTTCAGCCAGCCACAAGCATTACTTAGACCTCTCGCAGACACTGAGTCCTATCGGCATCTGGAATAGAAGCATTGCGATTTGCTTTCTTACGACTGAGGATGCTAAAATCAATAGCTTATAAAATATTGCTATCTAGCCTTATACTTTGCTTAAAACTTAAGTGATGATAGGTTATAGATATGGAGCAGAAACTTCTAAGGAGTTGATTATCTTTGTGGCTGCTTCTATGGCTGGCTGAAAAGTCCAAACGGGTCGACAAATTGGACACATCTAGCTAAATTGGGCGTCGTGTTACCGGTGACTTTTACGGGCCGCGTCCGCCACGGCCATACTTCAACGATGGTGTCCGTAGTCAGCCGCCTATAGCCGCCCGTGCGGGGTGTTTACGAGAGTATTGCATTACTGCTCTTGCCCGATGTCTGCAGAGAGCTGAATTCGTACTGCTTTGAGCAAGCTACGTCTGAATCTGTCTTGTCAGCCAGCCTCATACTTCTCAAAGCGGGGTTCATCTGTATAGGCAGCCAATAATGAATCCATTGCCAGCAGGTTTTAGTAACATAAGACAGTAGCAGTATATGATTTTGTCTTAAATTTCCTCCATTATTAGTCGGACTCGGCTTTGAGCCAATGTGCATCGCCAAATGAGACTATGAACTAGTTCTTGTTATCACATAGCACGTGCACGAACACTTGGTCAAATGGGTTCGATGGCGGCTATATAGTGCTAATGCAGAGGTTGTCACGTCCTGAAACAATTTGACAAGGCCTGCTGCTGAGAACCATCTAGAACCTGACATAATTGACGAGCGGTTACTGCATTTTGGTCTCAATTAATATCAACAGCTGTTAAAATCATCACTTGACCTCCACTTACTTTGCTGCTTTTACTGATAGGAAACAATCACGCAATGGCGTCATGTGCCTTTACGCTCAGCATAGCCTGTCACCGCTTCATCTTGCTACGAAAAGACAGAAAGCGAAAAAATGGTATTACCCGTACTGAAAAGCATAGCTGACAAGATGTTTCATGTCTGAGTCTAATGTATTAATAAAATAAGATAAGATAGGACCTCAATACTGTAGAGGCTTCATGGTACACAGCCCGGTATTAATGTAAATAACTGGTAGTTGCATTCTCAATTCGTTTAAGCACGCCCTCCACATGCAATGTATGCATTAATAGAGACTGGTTCCCCAAGGAAGCGCAACATAGTCAGTGAGAGACCAGTGCTAGGCATGGAAGCTTTAGTGGTGCTACTGCTGAACAGTTCAGTATAAACGGTGTTATTAGCCAAGGTGATATGGCAGGCAAACCTTGTGACAGAGGAGGATGACCCCTGGTTTGGTAATATCGAAGCAATTGATGATGGGGTTGGCATTGTGAAATGATTTCGACTACAGTATTTGTAACAATCTTGGTCAGGTCAATCTCTTCCAGACGGCAGAGCGTCTCTGGTCGTCAAGACCTCCCATGATTTTATATGCCTGCCTGAAGTCTCATTTTAATGGATTTTACATTACATACTCTAGATTCCATGATGCGCAACGGAGATTGTAACCCAGCTACTGCTATTGACTATACACTTTTGCTCAGCCTTTATTTTCCTTTCTACAGAAGTGAATATTTGCGGCCTCTTATTCTGCGATCCCAAGTTATGCGCATGCGCAAAACTGAAGGTGAACCCCACCATCGTTTTTCTCTACCCCTGCTTAGCCTATGATAGATGGCCCTGCCCCCAAATGCAGGTCGACTGAACGAGCGCCTTGTAGGCTGCAGTTTGCGAACCATGGCTCGAAAAAAACGCCTCGCCGGCCGCTCAAGGCGACCCAGGGGCGGTCATGAGCATTACCCAGACATGGAGCCACTTTAAAATTTATTCTTTTTTTCTCTTTGTACAACTCATCCCGAAACCCTCGCATTTAAAATTCTTTAACGGTAATTGAGGCGTGTAGGTGTAACGCCGTTGCCTTGGCCCTGTAGCAGCCCACTATTATACCCGCCCGCCATGTCCTCGCCTATAGCGCCAGCTGCCGACGTGGCACCCACGACCAGGCCTGAAAAAAGCCAGCAAACCACAGATGCAAAGCCCCGATCCTTGCGTGAGCGCCTCAAACACAAAGGAAGACATTACTTGAACAAAGCCCCGGGTTTGCTCCCCTCTTACGCCAAAGTACGGCCTTCCTCCTGGTTGATGTCTAATTCCCTCAAAGAGAAGATGGCGGTTCTTTGGAAGGATGGAGATTCCTCGCCGACAACGGACAATGAGCTAGCTACTCCAAGGAATAACAGTCCTCCCTATTCAAATATACACGACGTCGCACAAATGGGGCCGACCGGGTTACAACAACATCCTGTAGATCAAACTGTCTCGTTCCCAGCAGAGGATGGGGAGGGCCCTGCGGCCAAATCCGAAAGCCATCGCCGATGGATCAAGAGTTATCCAGGAGTGAAAAGGAAACGAGTTACCTCGGCGCCCATCCTGCCTCTACAGTCGGTTGAGCTTACGGGGGTTGGTAGCCAATATGACGTTGCCAACAGGACGGCATCTGCGTTGATTCTGGGCCCCTACAACACAGGTTTCAGAGGTGAGTCTTTCTCAATTCCTATCTACTTAGTTCTTGACTATGCTAACTGTGGTCTAGAAAAGGACGATGTTGTACGCCGTCGCAGCCTAGTATATAGTCTCTTTTTTATTTTACATTGATACAAGTGCTGGCATTTGGTCTCAGAGTCAACCAGTGACTTCAACTTGCGACACAGACATCCCCGAGTATGGTCAAAACTTTTCTTTTGCTACATACAGCCCATTCGAACTCGACCTGTTACGAAGGCTTTCTGAGGACACATTCCAAGCCTCGACGTCTGCCCGAGACTCCACCTTTAGCTTTCCACTCACACGGCCTTCCTCTATAATTTCGGCAGCAAGCACCTACGACTCGTCGATTGGCAGGGCCAGTTCCACGCCTTCTCGCCGACGATCTCTCTTCAGAAAGACTCTCTCATCTTCTTCATCTCTAAATCTCTACCGAGAATCACTTCGTAACCATCGAGATCATGACAAGATTCCCGTGCCGCCTGTTCCGTACCTCGATCCGCAAACCAAAGAACGACTCTCGGCATCGACAAATATTCCAGTATACCAGCAGCTCATAGCTGCCTCAGGACCCACCGACTCGATTGCGTCACTTGAGTCAACCAAGGACAGCTCCTTGACTGTGTCTGATCAGGTGGCTTTGGCTGGTTGGGTTGCGCAGCAGCGTCGGTTGAACAAAGGATTGCTAGTCTCTTCATCATTCAATACTCCAAAGGTACAGTCGCCGCTTGCTAGTGGACACCTTCAAGTTGAGGAGAATCTCGATGAAGAGTTGAGTACCATTGAGGAACGACTCTCAGACGCAGGACCTCCGAGTGAGTCGATGCGTAGACTGAGTATGGATGATAACGTCGACAGAGGTCATCTCACGGCCCCACGGAGTCATCCAGCAAACACCATCATACCATCTACAGGGACGAGAACCGAGACCACACTGGATACTCGTTCTACAGCTCTCTTCAGCAAGGATGACACGGCACATGGGTTGACTCCGGAAACATGTGTGACTGAAACCGATACAAGCGAGACTGATGAGTCCATGTCTGACGTCTCACGGCAAACAGATGAATCTTTCGAAGAAGCATTTCTGGCTTCTTCGCTGGACCCAGCCCTCCTGGCCTCTGTCACTGCCCTAAAAGATAAGGTCACCGCACTGGTTGTCCAGAGGGTTGTCGACTGGGTGAAAACTTGTTCTCCAGGACACAACCAGAATTCGGGGGCTTCCGACTCTACACAATCCACTGGTCAAAGTTACCCACCGGCTGAAAGTCATGGTAATAGCAAGAAGAGGGGAATCGATGATAGAGAGAGTGAAAGTGATAACACCAATCCTGGCGGCAGAGGAAACGGAGACGATCATGAAAAACGTCGCAAGACAGAAAGCGCGGTATCTGAACCAATACCGAATCTCGCCTGCCCATTTGTCAAAGAATATCCCGGAGAGCCATGGCCTCGGTGCCAAAAAGGTTGGCCAAGCGTTCACCGGATAAAGTGCACAAGCCTGCCTACTAAATTCAAGACTGGATTTGCTGACTATAATAGGGAACATATTTATAGATCTCACAAAGCACCCATTTATTGTAAGAGATGTTTTGAAATCGTCAAAACGGAGAAGGAACTAGATGCCCATCTCCGCCAGGACCCGGCTTGTGAAGTCGTCAGTCCATCTAGAGAAATACCGGGTATCGATAACGAGACTAAAGAGCGTCTCAAGTCAAGGCGAGGCATCCAGAACTTTTCCGAAGAGGAAAAGTGGAAGCATATGTACAAGGTTCTGTTTCCGAAAACGGAAGACATACCATCACCATGTAAGTTCTATCTAGTACATTTATTCGTAAGCATTCTATTAACCTATGTATAGACTGTGATTTGCAAATCATCGAGGCACCCATGACTGCAGAAACGCGAGCTCAATATCGCAGCTTTCTTCGAAGGGAGGTTCCCCCCCGCCTGATACGAGATATAAACATCAATATACGAAATATGCCAGGGTTTCAATTCAGCTCTGAAGTATCTGAGCGCTCACTGTACGAAACGGTGTCTTCTGCAGTCTGGAATGCGTTTGACGAAGTCTTGCCGAGCCTGTTACCCCTAACCGAGCACAGGGGTCTCTCGGCAAGCGAAGCCCCAGTCACCGAGGTTCTGGCTGATTCTCATGACCAGACATTATCTGGTACCTCTTTGGCCTTTCAGGATCAGTCAGACCTTTTAAGTTCACATCATGAGCTTCCCATTCTCGAAACGGAGGCAGTACAGGACTGTTATGATACAAGTACAGGGGATCCAATTCCTGGCTTGGGCCCCTTTGATCCTGAAGACATTGCAATCAGAGATCTGGATTTTAATGAGTTTGGAGAATTTGGGGATGGTCTTGACTCTGTTGTTTATGACTTGAACTTTCCCCTTCTGCCATATTAGCATATGTAGAGGACATAGTCCTGAATTGAACTGAGAATTGGTATCATCGATCTACTGCGTATCTGTTCTTCCTGAGCCATTTTACCACTCAAAGGCTTATAATCAGACTAACTAGGCTGTTCAGATTCTAAGTTGATTAATGCCTAAAGCTTATACGCCTCAACGAGATATATCAAGCTAACACACTAAAAAATTCCATTTAACTTTAGCTTTTGAAAGGTAATATATATATAGCATTAATAAAATTAAGTCTCAATTAAAAGCAGAATAATATACTTTTATAATAACTCAATTAGTAACCTTATTAGCAGCTACTTGAGTATAAGAAGCCGCTCTAATCCCTTATTACTAGAAGCAGAAGAAATTCTTATATGAAGCCATAAACCACAAAAACCACAAAAATGCCTTTACCAAGCGGAAGGATTGTTTTCCGACCACTAGCCAACGGGTCCCGATGGAGCTACGAGAACAGCTGTAGATTGCCTTTTTTTTTCAACTCCATCAGGCCACTGACTACATACAGAGGCTAAGAAATGCTGTAAAATTAAACGTAATCATATAAAAGCACAAACTTGATCCAACCCACCTCCTAACACAGGTCGTGCGTTTCCGTAATTCTTTCCTTCTCTACTGTCAAGTAACTAATAATATGGGGTTTAAATGCGTTCCCCTCTTTTAAAAGACCTTTATACCAAATGGTCAAGAAGCCACTCGTCGATAAGGCTAACAGTTTGGGCTAGTTCTGTAAATGAGACAAGCTGAAAACTATCAGTAGATTGACGGAGAGTTTGCTCCTATGGCGTACTTAAGTGGCCTGACGTTTGCAGAGTGGCTGTCTTGTTATCATAAGACATGCCTGAATTGTCACATTGCATTGCACACACACTTCTGCTGCTGCTGCTACACCCCAATGTCTCAGGCGTGGTTGCTGCTTGGCCTCTGAGAGTATGTGACAGTGTATCACATTCCCGAATTCAGTTCAACATGCATGCGCCAATCTCAGTATTCGGTCAATAGACAGCATGGCCACCATGGCGAGGAAGACGGGACGGGACGAGACACGGCTTAAAACAGCTTAGATCTACTTCGTTTTGGAAAGAGGCTGAAAGCTGAACCGAGTACACATGAGTGCAGGGTATTGGTATCACACCGAAGGTCGGTGAAATTTAAATCACTTCTCAATCTTAATTTTTAAGGCAGTACTAAAAGTCCTGGTCTAGATTGTTTAGCTACTGTGCCGGCCTGGCCAGTATTGCTGGTAGCAGGACGATTGCTTTGGATATAAATATTGGTCGGCGCTCGCTGTTGTTAGATGCTTCTCCGTAGCTTCTCAGAGTCTCTCAAAGCAACTTCACCTTTTAATCCAAACACTTATCAAAGTATTTCTCTCGTAACTCATTCACAATGGCCAAAGTCATCACCAGAAAGAAAATCCGCACCATGCCAGATAATGAGCGCGATGATCTCGTCAGAGCGTTCCCCCAACTGACCCAAACTCCTTTTTCATGATTGCCGGCTACCATGGCGAGCCTTTCCGTGGTGCCGGTTAAGATAACCCTCAGTGGTGGGGAGGATACTGTAACCACGGCAATGTTTTCTTTCCTACCTGGCACTGTGCTTACCTCCACCGTCTTGAGAAGGCTCACCAATCCGTTGTTCCCGGTGTCGCCCTGGCATATTGGGATGAGACGGAGGAACGGTCTCTCAAGCAAGGAATCCCGGAATGGTTTCTGACACCTAAGTACACGTGCCAGAACAGGGAAGTCATCAAACCCAATCCGCTTTTCTCTTATAAGTTTCAAGCCAATATCACTGATCATCTCTCCCCTATCCCCGATGCCAATTACTCCAAGGCCGCCGATTACGAAACCGTGCGCTATCCGTCTTCTGGTCTCGTTGGCACCGACAAGGACCGGGCCAAGACTTAGGTCCACAAGAACACGCTCAGGGAGTTGGCCATAGTCAAGACTGATCAGATGCTCAATGGGAACATTGTCACCTGGCTCAATGAGGTCACGTTTGACAATGACGAGGGTGAGACCATCAAAGCCAATGTCAGATATAAGTACGGAGCCTGCTTGGATGCACCTAACTACACCGTCTTCTCTAACACCACTTCTGCCCAGCAGTGGAATAACGATAGAACCGGCACTGATAACTATGATCCCATTATCTCTCTCAAGTTCCCGCTTAATTCGATGGATTTGGCTGGCTTTCGAAGGTTTCCAGTTTGAGAAAATCGATGCGGAATTTAACCAGTACACTACAGCTAATAGTAGTATAGTTGAGAGTGATACTGAAGCTTTCGATCTAAGAAAATAATACTCTTTCCCTATTACGGCTTATAAGATTCTTTATTCCTATATATATGGTTCCTTTACTAGCACGTTTACGTGACAAAGTCTACCTGAGGCACACACCCGCATCATACTTCGACAACAAGCTTTCGAGCAGAGACGCCCTTTCTCAGTCTATCCAAACCGCTTTGGAGAGTTTCAAGGCCTCTTCCAATAACAAGGTGGTCAGGCTTGGGTCGCAATTGACCGTCAGCCAATGCTTCAGGGACAAAGTTGTGCCATATATGGTCAACTAAGCGCTTGCCCTTATCGTCCATAATCTCAAAAGCAAGAGCTATGATTCGATGTTAGACCTTGGTTAGGTGACAAGCATGGGGAATAATGGGCTTAGGGAAAGGGATACTTACACAAAGTCCATTTCATGTTTGAGGAGAGAGCTTGTCTAGGTGTCACAATCAAACAGACTTTATATGGCCCGATCCGATCGAGAATGGCACCAAGAGGTTCTAGGGAAGCCGACTCCGAGATAGCATCATAGCATCCAACGAGATCGCATTCCGCCAGGGCGGCCACTGCATCATCCACTATGGTAGGCGACTTATAGTCAAGGACTACAGATGCACCTAGAGATCGGACGAGCTCGTGATTATGGCTGGAGGCTGTTGAAACGACCCTGAGCCCTGACGCTCTAGCTAGCTGTATAGCTGTACTGCCAACGCTAGAGGCACCGCCCCAGATGAACAAGGTCTTCCCAGTTTCTATGGGTGATCTCTGAGGTAGGGGAAGGGCAAGGTGGTTAGGGTGATACAGACTCACAGAGGCCGTGGTGATGGCAAGTGGCAAGACCACGGCCTGGGTCAAGCTCATTGTGTCTGGAACGGGACTGACAAGGGCTTCATGCACCAGCGGATATTTCTGATAAGCGCCAAATCGAGGATCGTTGTTACCGAGACCCATACAGTATCTGTTAAAGGAGAGACTTTGTTAGCAGTTTTACTTTTCCAGCACACAGCATAGATGACGGATATGAAGGAAATGGGTGTGGTTTACGCAATGACCCTCTGCCCCCTGTGTAAATGATTTACACCTTCTCCGACTTCTTCAATGCGGCCGCCGACGTCTGCCCCAAGAATGAAAGGGTACTTGGTTTTGAAAAAGTCCCAATCCCTAAAAGCAGACATGATAAGTGGTCAGATTCTCCAAGTGATTGTAAAAGAATACATACTGCACTAGGTGCTCAACTGGATTCTGTCGAAAGGGTTAGGAATACTGTTCCGTGGTGTTGTGTTTAGATTGGGTCGGGTACTACCAGGGCAATAACTTCGGAACTGATCACTACCTGTCCAGGTCCAGCCTTGGGCATCGGCGCATCTTGAAGCACTAAAGGGTTGGCCTTAGGGCTTAGGATCCAAGCTGCTTGATTCTGCGACATGTTGTGCGGATATGTAATAGAATCTTGGGCTTGCGTTGTCGTGATACGAAGTGTATCGTAGGTTGTTATCTGTGAGCTTGAGTTCGTAGCTTGGATATATATATACCTTTCTCGGTGAAGTCTCATTTGTAATTCACATAGTTCTCCACAGGTAGACTCGGTCAACTCGGTTTCCGGCGACGGGGTAACAATCTGCCCGAATCCATTATAGTCAAGGTTTTGGCGGGTCGTTGCCGGACAAGTGAAGTCGGTATTCCGTAAGTCTACACGGGAAATTAGACAGCTAGGTCTTGCCTTGTTTAGCTGCAATACTAAAGCGCGATTCGGCGAGTAGGAGTAGTGATCCGGAGTAACGTTCCTAGTAAGCGAGTGCCACACCAAACGCGTCCCGTTGACTCATGCGGGGCGAACCCTGGCATCTAACTAAGTTGGCTCGCCCCGTATGAGTTAACGGGTAGTGGCAGCCCGGCATTTGAGGTTCGGCTTATTGTATATGGGTCTTAAAGGACCGATCTCGGTCTCGGTCGATAATGCACCACCGGCCCCCGAACATGGTTTAGATAGATATGTTATCAATCATTCCTGTTTACTAACGATTCTCTCTCCCTTATAAAGATCGCTGTGCATCTTCAAGTGCGTTGTCTATTGGGCTTGTAGCCATCACCTCAATTATTTCCTTCCTACGGTACTTCCAAAACTCATACACTAAGAGTTAATAAAACATCATGACTACCTCACTATTCCTCCAGCGAGGGACAGTCTTAACGCACGACGGTGATGATCATGTTGTCCCTTTATACAATACCGATGTCCTCATTCACGGAAACATCATTACTGCCATTGACAAGGACCTCGAATCGACTGTGGACGGCGATGTAGATATCATCGATTGCCAGGGAAAGATCATATCCCCAGGTTACATTGACACTCATCACCATGTTTGGCAGACCCAGCTGAAAGGGCGACATGCGGAAGAAGGATTGGTCGCATACATGGTCACGGGTAACATAACTTTGGCGCTGACTGGGTCGCGAGCATGACAGCTGATATTGCATTTTCTATTAGGCAACATGATGTCCTATGCTTATACGCCTTCAGATATTTATTGGGGCCAGCTTTCTGGTTGCCTTGAGGCTCTGAATGCGGGTACAACCACAGTTCTGGACCATTCCCATGCTGGTTATACAGCCGAGCACGGTAGGTGGTTCTCCAAGCGTTGCAGGCAGCCCAGAACTGCAATGATATCTCCTTTTATACGAAGCTCGCTGACATGTCAACGTAGTATCTTCAGCCGTAGATGCAACGGTAGA
This sequence comes from Fusarium denticulatum, assembly GCA_013396175.1. Taxonomy (NCBI): domain Eukaryota; kingdom Fungi; phylum Ascomycota; class Sordariomycetes; order Hypocreales; family Nectriaceae; genus Fusarium; species Fusarium denticulatum. The sequence goes on along the minus strand of JAAOAK010000335.1, from coordinate 104,958 downwards.
CTCTGGCATCCGCTCTGTTTTCGCTTATGCCATTCCAGTCCGCATGGCAGAGTGGAACGAGTCATCTTGTGTAATCAATAACGATCTGATGGCGGGTTGGGCATACTCTCAAATCGAACAACTGGCGAGCAGATATAACAACTCGGAATCATCACACCGCGTTGAGATAGGCTACGGCTTTGATTGGTGGTTTTTGCCCAAGGAGGTGAGCTTGAGTATCTTCAAGAAGCTGAGAAAGAGCGGTATCAGACTTGTGACAAGCCACGTGGGTAAGAATGGTTTTCAAGGTAATTCATCTGAGTATGAGACTATTAGGTACACGACTAATTCGTTTTCTAGGCATGCAAGTCGATGTGTCTCTGCTGGAGTCGTATGGCGTGCTTCGAGCTCCATATCCACCTCCAGACAAGACCCCTGAATTGCCATTCTTTGTCTTCAGCCATTGCAACGGTTATTCGTACGATGAACTGTCCGTGTTGGCAAGAAGTGGTGCTCCCATATCGAGCACACCGGAAACCGAGGCCCAAATGGGCATAGGATATCCAGTTGCATTGCATCCTTCGCTCAACAGTGGTGCGAGAACAGCCAACGTCGGACTCGGGATAGACTGTCACTCGATTGTTCCGAGCAGCATTATTCTTCAAGCTCGTGCTCTCTTGCACCTGACGCGGGTTGAGCATAACTCTCAAATCACAGCGGCGGGCAGATTCCCAGCATGGAATGTAAGGAATACATCTGAAGACGTCTTCAACATCGCGACTATCAAAGGTGCTCGAAGTCTCGGGTTGGATAGCGAGATCGGGAGTATCCAAATAGGAAAGAAAGCTGATATCGTTGTGTTCGATGCTTTGAATAGTGTAGGTATGTTGTCCGCAGCGGAGTACGATCCAGTCGTCGCTATTGTCAGGTTCAGCGAAGCGGCCGACATCGATACTGTTATTGTGGATGGTATCATACGAAAACGCGGTGGCAGGTTGGTTGATGTAAAGTCCACTGCTACGAAAGCTACGGTTATGCCATGGCAAGATATAGCGAAGCGAGTCAGGCAGAGCCAAGAGGACATCCAGGCGAGAATAAGCGGCCTGAACATCAAGAAGGGGAAGGAAACACTTTTCAGCACGTTTCGTACCGATCTCTCGACCCTAGCTGACGCAACTGTATGATCAACGGTGCAATCTTCTATGATAAGGGGAATTAAGATGAATTTCTACTCCCAGTCATATAAATACATTCAAACCAAGAGACTCTTACCTACCCACCGGCAAAATAATTTACCAAGATAGGAATCGTTATATCAATTTCCGGCAATCTTTGCATATAGAGATTTGGGACGAATCATCGCCCCCACTCCCGGAAGTTGTTAGACATTACGTGTATTCGGTCCATTGATGCAGATTAGTGTATTCATTGTTGTGTTGTGTGTAGAATCTGCCCTTTGAAAGAGAGTATAGCGACAGCCTTGCTTAGCGAAAGGAGCTAATGCCGACGTGAAGGTAACGGACAATTGCTCGGTATGTACGGATTGATTCCAAGCATGCCATTTGGCATTTCACAGTAAGATGCCGAAGGCTGATCTGGACAACGCTGCTCATCGTTCATATAGGCCAAGACAAATTAAGAGAATTCAGTTATATGACTATTCTCTCAGTGTCCCGCTATCCGCCTCTGCAAATAATGAAGCCGCTCCTTTTTAGTAATATATTTACAATTTATATAGTTAACTCATAGCTAGCTTTGCCTTCGCCTGAGTTAGAGTTAATTGCTAGTTTAATATAAAGGTCAAGTTGTATTATTAGATTGTTTAGGTACTCTAGGAATAAGCGATAGGTAATCTTTCTCCATCCGAATCCATTCTGGGCATTGTTTTTACTTAATATTTATCAGGGTATGGCCTGCACTGCAACGCGATTTCGGATTTTAGCGCACAAGCCGATACCTGTCTTCCATTGCAAGATTAACACGACTCTGTACGACTTTTCTGTTGCCGCTAATTCAGAATTTAAATCCTAAAGCGTCACAATACATAAGCAAATGAGGTGCAGCCAATGTAGCTGTCTTATCAATACTATCAAACTTGTAAATATTGTGATTTCCATCGGCGGCAACGGCGGTGAAGCCGAGGGCAGCGACGAGGAGTTTATCTTGCTGTGCATTCAGTACAACGCCATTGGCATTTACAACCCAAGAAAATCTGGGAGATATCACAGGGCAAGATGTCACTGACTGACAAATTCCGGTCTACTCGGATGCCATAGGAGGCAACCCTTAAGGAAACGGAACTGTGACGGTTAGCTAATTCGCACTAAAGTGAGCAAATAAATGAGGTTTAAGAGACCTTAAAAAGGTTAAGTTAAATTAGTTAAGTTAAAGCTAATTTATATTAGCCTTATATTAGATAAGGGAAAATACGCTAAGATATGTACGGTCAGACGGATCTGAGCTGTAGATTTCCTGACAGGAACTGATCAATCTATCACCGACAGTAACGAAGTAGAAAACGAAAAGGCCACCGCGAAGAGAAATTTTGTAATTAAGATGCTCAGTCTTTACCCCCAGTGAGGTCATTTTCCAGTAACCTTAAACTTAATCACGAATTTACTCACGACCTCTCATTAAAGTCAACGAGAGCACTATGGGTCGCGTAAAAAGCACTCTTTGGGTAATAGGTCTCGTTGAACATCAACGGCTTGGCTCCCGGGAGCCACGTGTACGCGTGCTTGTCGGTGAAGCCCCAGAAAGATATGTCATTGATACCGGCGTCTAGAGCTTCCTTAATGGTGCCGCCATATATCTCGGCTTGTTGGGTTGCGTTGTAGGTATGAACATCCATTTCAGCAATGGTGACCTCGAGCCCAAGCGCTCTGTAAGATTCAACCATTTCTCGAATGATACCAGGTACCAAGGGCTGGAGGGTGACATGCATCTGCAGAGCGACCCCATCAATGGGAACGCCTTTGTAGACGAGTCGAGAAACCATATCGTATAGTTCTTGACGCTTCTTTGGCTGCACCTCAACGAGATTCTCATTGATAAACAGTTTGGCGTCTGGGTCTGCTGCTCGGGCTATGCGGAAGGTGTCCTCAACCCAACTGGGTCCCAGGGTGTCGTAAAAGTGATTCGTTGACAAACCGCTGCCATTGGTCTTGAGAGCCTCTGAGACAACGTCCCATCGATCCATCTTACCGCGGTAGCGATGCATGATGGCCTCAATATGATTGTTGATCTCAGCACGGAGGGCGTCAGGGCAAGTTATGTTAAGGACATAATCTGGGTTGCAGCATGGCGAAAGAAGACCATGGCCCTTGACTTTCATGTTATTGGCATCGGCGAATTTGACGAGAGTGTCGAGCTTGCGCCAATCATATTGGTTTTTGGCAGGATGGACAAAGGTCCACTTCAGTTCATTCTCGGGAGAGAGACTGTTGAACTGCTTGGAAAGGACAGCACGAAATTGAGGGTCGTTGAGATATGCTGGATTGATAGCGCCGGACCCAAAGAAAAGGTTCCTCTTTGCTGCCTCTTCTCTCAGCGAGGTGGTGCCGGTGCTTGGAATGCTGATCGCTTCAGCAAAGGCGACGAACGATCCGATGATAGTTGTGAGTCTCATGTTTGTTGCTGAGTCTGTGGAGGCTTTTTGAGTATGTGTGCTGTTGTGCAGCTTCAAGTGTATCAGGTCGATACATCGTTAGCTACTTATAAGATACTAGAGACTGTGTTTTTGTTCCAAGTCCAATCTTGCCTTCCTGAAGGATGACGCGTTATCCTCTGAGAACGAGTAAGTATCCAACGGGTGACTTGAAGAACGAGAGCGAAATTCGTCATCCTGGCAAGCATAGCGGCGGTGGAAAGACAAATCTCGGTGAGCGTGGTGATCCATAGATGGCGAATTAAGTGGATAACATGGAAGTGGCAGAATTGTTTGATGTCGGGCAAATATCAGTCAGTATCTAAACGCGAGTATGCGATTTGCAGTATGCGGCCGTGCTACCGCCTGGGTCACTTGCTGGTCCCAGCCGCTAGTTTCGTATTAGTGGACTGCGGGGCTGAGCATGTCTAGCATGGAATCGGAAAGGGGCAGTTTGTAAAGTTTGTACTTCGTAAACGAGAGACAAAGGAACGAAGTAGAACGAGGTTAAACGAAACCCAAATGGGAAATACGAACCAATCAGAGTGACTATAAAAATGAACCTTACTACCGACGGTATCTGTGGAACTAAGTCAAGCGCTAATTCCGTCATATTCGTCACAAATTGTAATTTCTATCTCAAAGCTCCTGATTATGGTTTGAGTCATAAACGAGTTGCTCTGCGGATCGCACGCGGCATACCACGCCTCTTGAGACTCGATGCTTCATTAGTTTTAGCTGCGCCATGCACCACGTCTTCCCAATGTAAAGAAACAAACATACGCAATTGGTCTAAATAGTCCGTCATGGCGACTCCGTCTGAAATAAGCCTTCTTTCATGTTTCCATTGCCATTTTAACTATCTCTTCCCTATTTTCCCTTTGAGCAAGATACTGCATTTCGACAGTAATGGCCGACAATAAACGGAAAACCATTCGATATGAGCTTGCTGGGGATGACTCTCTATCACTTAGTCCAGCCACCCCGACCCCAGCTTACGGGGGCCTAAGAAATTCAAGAAGTACCGGAGATCTTTCACACGCCGCAGAACTGCCTGCAGACTTCTCGTCAGAAAGCTCGTCTCCATATACATTCACCAGCTTTTTCAAGAATGACGTCAACATTCGAGGTAGTCTCTCCATATAACCTGTCACTGTCTGCTAATATCTATCGTAGACGACGCTCGGGTCGACATCGATTGCAATTCCAAGTTCGTTCGTACTCTAAGCCGCCTCTACCACGCATCGCCCGAGAAGTATGAGCAATCCGAAACGCCGACTCCACAATATACGCGATTCGAATCAGGAAGCAAGACTTGGGCCACAAAACTCAATATCGTTATTCAAGTTGTGGGCAGTCGAGGTGACGTACAGCCGTTCATTGCGCTGGGAAACGAGCTTCAGCGACATGGGCACCGTGTTCGTCTAGCAACACACAATACCTTTGAGAACTTTGTCCGAGAATCAGGACTCGAGTTCTTTCCTGTCGGGGGCGACCCAGCTGAGCTGATGGCTTACATGGTGAAGAACCCAGGTCTGATACCTAGCATGAAGAGTTTGGCAGCTGGGGAGATCCAGAAAAAGCGTGATATGGTGCAGTGGATGCTTGAGGAATTCTGGCACTCGTGCTTGCAACCAGACCCACTGACTGGCCTACCTTTTGTCGTCGATGCTATAATTGCTAACCCCCCTAGCTTCGCACACGTACACTGCGCTCAGGCACTAGGCATTCCCGTGCATCTCATGTTCACTATGCCGTGGAGCAATACGAGAGCTTTCCCTCATCCGCTTGTTAACTTGAAAAACGTCGGAAGTGATCCTCAGCTCGGCAATTACATCTCTTACACCGTGGTGGAGTGGATGACGTGGCAAGGGTAAGCTCATCTGTCGCCTGGACTACCCTTCTGCTGACGAGGTTCATGGTCAGGCTAGGTGACATTATCAACAAATGGAGAAAGTCGATAGACCTAGAGGAGGTGGCTATGTTCGACGCTCCTATGCTAACAAAGACGTTGAAAATCCCCTTCACATACTGCTGGTCACCAGCCTTGGTCCCGAAACCCGTAGACTGGGAACCGTATATAGGTAGGTGTGAGATGCAAAATACGTCTTGCTACCGATTACAAACTTTCTTACAGATGTCTGCGGCTTCTTCTTTCGCGATACCCCTCAGTACTACCCACCAACAGACCTCACCCAATTCCTCCAAAACGGCCCGCCTCCGGTATACATTGGGTTCGGCAGTATTGTCCTAGATAATCCTGACAAGGTCATCGGTGTCATACTAGATTCGGTCCAGGCCACTGGTGCTCGTGCTATTATCTCTAAAGGCTGGTCTGATCTGGTTGGCGCTGACCAAGAAAACGTATACTGGATTGGAGACTGTCCCCACGAATGGCTCTTTCAGCACGTCGCAGCAGTCATTCATCATGGTGGTGCTGGAACAACAGCTTGTGGGTTGAGAAACGGAAAGCCAACAACTATAGTTCCATTCTTTGGCGAGTAAGTCGAAGAGGTTTTCATATCCAGGGTATCTTCTTTACTAATTTTCCGAAAGCCAGCCTTTCTGGGGACAGATGGTGGCCAACGCTGGTGCAGGGCCCGCTCCGATACCTCATACAGAACTCACGGTCGACAAACTCGCTGCAGCCATTCGTTACTGTCTATCTCCACAGGCCGCAGCCGCAGCCGCGATCATAGCTGACAAAATGGCATCAGAGGTTGGAGTTCGTGCTGCTGTGCAATCATTCCACAAAGGCCTCCCTCTGGAGCGAATTCGATGCGATGTAATTCCAAGTGAGCCCGCCGTATGGCCATATTCCAAGTCAAAGAACCCGATCAAGCTATCAAAGGTGGCTGCAGAGATTTTAATCTCCGCCAATTTCGTCGATAGTAAATACCTCAAGCCGTAAGTAACTAGCCTTGTTTACGTGATTGATCATTGGCATAGCGCTTACTTTCCTCTCGAAAGGTACCAGAGCAACCCCATCCAGACCGAAACAACCAGATGGGACCCTGTCTCAGGAGGCGCATCTGCTGTTATGGCAACGGCAACCGGAATGGCTGGCAACATCACCGGCATCTTCACAAAGCCGATCGAGGAATACCGAGACGATCAGAAGCGGCGGGCCGGAGAGCTAAGGTATACCCAAGGGCGAGGTTCCCCACCCCTGCACGAAAGGTCTAGTGATAAAGATCACTTCAGCGTAGAGCGCCTCTCGAACGAATCAGCGCGACCTAGGAGTGCGCACTCTGGAAACCTCGCCGGCCGCATGGCCGGAGCTTCGGCCAAAAGCGCTGGTAAGATTGGCCAAACAGCCACGAAAGGAATGCTAGTGGATATTCCACTCGCCATAACAGAGGGCTTAAAATCGGTTCCACAACTCTATGGCAGCAATGTGCGCAATCATGGGCCAGTGACAGATGCCAAGAGTGGCATGGTAGTAGCAGGGAAGACATTTGCGTGGGGCTTCATCGATGGTCTAAGCGACGTCGTGGTACAGCCATACAAAGGTGCGAAGAAGGAGGGTGCACTGGGTGCTGCTAAAGGGCTTGGAAAGGGGGCGATGAATCTGGTGACTAAGAGTGGTGCTGGTATGTTTGGATTGTTTGCATATCCCAGTGCAGGAATCAGCAAGAGTCTGCGTACAGCTACACATAGCTCGACACGTAAGACAATTGCTGACCAGCGCCATGCAGAAGGTGTCTGGATGATGAAGAACGTGGCTGGATTACAGCTAGACTGTAGTCAAGTGCTGGAAGACTTTAAGAGTTTAAAGGTAAAGCATGTGGACTAGAATTATATTAATTCAAGATCAGACTACTGGTTCAACGAGGAGTTCAGAGATCAGCACTGCTCACGGGAATAGACATGAGGCACATCTGTTCTTAACTTTGTACTTTGTATATCTTTTTCTAAACCCTGTTTCGACTTATAATGCCTATCTACCGGTATCTTCACTAAATATCAGATAATGAGTTAGGTATTGGGACTAGATGCGTTCTAGACTATAGGTTCGCTGAGATATTGTTTGTCTTATTATGCCTTTTCCTTTGAGCTACTTGCCTCGTCAGGTACAGACTCGTGGTTATCCTTCGGTCCTCGCGTATCAATCCAACCAGTGAAGAACGCTGCTAGAAACATAGCCGCAGCCGACCCTGTTCCCAGATAGAACACACGATCGATACTGAGTGAATAAGCCTTGATGACTCCAGTCAACTGCTCTGCAGGTATGAGCTTGCGCATGTCTGCTGCTGATGCTCCCGCTGCGGTGACTGTGGCTGCATCAATCTTGGGCGCGTAGTCTCTCAACAACGACTCCAAGCTGGAGCTAAAAACAACGTTTGAAAGTGCAAGGAATATTGATCCGCCGACATACTGACCCAGTACCATGAAGGACATGGCAATGGGGATCATCTGCTGCGAGCATGAATGGGGAATGGCTGTGTATGGTACTTGCTGCATAAGTCCTCGTCCAACTCCGGCGAGAAACTGATAACCAACCCACTTTCCAGTGGATGTGTATGGATCGAAGGTACTACAAAGGCCTGTTGCGACTGTCAAGAGAGCCGTACCGATGACTGCCTGGGGAAGATAGTATCCCACTTTACTAACTAAACAAATAACAGAGTCAGCAGAGGACCTCGTCAGATTGAGCAGACTGATCACTTACTCATGATACCGCCCACGATGCTGAAGACAACTGAAGCCAAGATATTTGGCAACATGCTCACACCGCTACCGACAGGGCTCTGTCCAAGAACTGCTTGGAAGTACACCGGCAACCAGTAAGACAACATCAGCGCAGAGCCTATCATGAACAGGGTCAAGAAGAAACAAGCAATGACTACTCGCTGCTTCAACAGAACCGGCGGAATCAGAGATTCATCGCCCCTATTCCAGCTCCAAGCGACGTATGCCGTTAATGAGGCAGCCGATCCGCAGAACAGACCGATTGTTACTGCGCTACTCCACGCATAGGTAGTGCCGCCCCATTGCAAGGCTAGCATAAGCATAGTAGAAGCGCCCGCGAACATGACAAATCCGACCAAGTCAAGGCGCTTAGGAAGCTCGCGCACGGCTTGCGCGACGGGTGGCACGGGCTGTTGATCTGCTATTTTGATAAACAAGATTCCCCCCAGGACTATGGCACCGATGGGTAAGTTGATGTAGAAGCCTGTGAGTTTACTGCGTTAGTTTAATATCTCATCCACTGGAATAAGGACACTTGCACCATCGCCACGAAGCACGCTGCGTAAAGGCTCCTCCGATAAGAGGGCCACTGACAAGACCTAGTTGAGCAACTAATAGTACCAAACGCGGTCAGTGACGAACAAAAGCGCAAAAAAGGGTTAGGTAGCATAGTGCACACTGACCTCCCATCATAAGACCCATATTCACTGTCCATCGTCAGTACCAAACGAACCCAAGGCGTTCCATGACGTACCTGATCTCTTTTCGGGGCGAATGGCCGATGCGATGATTGTCAAACCCCCAGCAAATATCCCCGCAACACCAATGCCTGCTATCGCGCGTCCGATGATAAGGACATCCGACGAGGGCGCAACGCCGCAAACAAGCGACCCGACCTCGAAGATAGCAAAGAAGGCAAGGTAGACCCACTGCAGGAACAAATCAACACTAAACTATGATGGCTGATGTTTGACGGCTTCTTACTTTGAGAGAGAACTGTGTATATAGCTTGCCTACCAGAGGTTGGATTCCCGCGCTGGAGTAGAATGTTAGTTAGCATAGCTGGACTCAAACTGCGCAACTGGGACGTTGCATACCTTGACAACTGATAAGCTGAGCCATACCAGCTGATGTCTTTGAGTGAGTGGAAATCGGAAGTAATTTGTGGAATAGCCTGTAAAGCTATCAGTTTCTGTGCTTGGTATGCCTTCTAGGCTCACAGCACCATGACAAAGGCCACTCACAGTTGCTATGATGGATGTGTCCAGCAGTACAAGGAACGATGCAATGGACACAGCACCCATCACAAGTAACAAAGGCAGCCCTTCCACATAACTCGTCTCAGTCTGCTTGGGTGCATCCTCCGTGGCCGAGCTGACATGTCCACCTGGCGCTGAAGGCTTATCCTCGATGGCTTGACCATCCCCGATACGTGACTGGGGGCGCGACTCTTCCTCCATGGTGCTGTGGAGTAGCGATTGTGGCTATCGCAGGATATCAGGAAGATGAAGGTGGTCGGATTACAAACAAGCAGGAGTCAAGCCGACTTTTCGAAGGAATTTTGAGAGCATTTCAATGGCCCGTGTCTGTGCCGAGTACCCGGAGTCCCTGCTCCAGATCGACAAATCAGCAGCGTATTAGTGCAGCATGTCAGATTTTAATCCCTGCAAAGCGCCTGCGGGCCGTGCTGACGGGGGCGTGTCTTAGTTGGTGATGAGGATTTTTGGGGGGTGTTCTGTTACTTATCCTAGGTACTTGTAGGCACATTGTTGCGAATGTTGCAGGAGAGTCGTCCGTGCCTTATCATAAAATGAGTGATTTCTCAACGTAGTATTTGTTGGTTTGGACTTGCATAATCCTTCGTTACCTGTGCGAAAAAGGATTCTTGACTGAGTCAGACGGAAATAAACATTGCTGACCAGATTGAGTAGGCCGTGCCATGTTGTTCATCTGCTGGGGCACAACTTCTCGCCTCCTTTTATCCGATGGGCTACATGCCGTAACAGGGTATGCACGTAAGCGTCTGGTACAGGGAGTTTTATAACACTGCCGACACTCCATAGCCAACGGCCTGTATTGCCAAGAATCAACCCTACAGTCATGAACCACACAATCTCGACAGAGTCATTCCATCTTGGAAAGGAAGGTTACTCTTGGGGTCTCACCACAGAGACCGCCAAGATCTTGGCGATGAGATCTCAAGATAAAGATACGACGGCGATTATCTGTAGCATCTTGGTCGTTGCATTGACGTCGTGGTATATAGCCCGTCAGCGCAGTCAATACCCGCTCATCAACCCGCGAGGAGCCTTCCAGCTCACGGATGGCAAGGTGAAGCAGCATTTCATCCGCAATGGCCGACAACTTCTGGAATATGGTCTCAAGAAGTACAATGGCAGACCGTTTCGTATCATGACTGATCATGGAATGATGACGGTTCTTAACCCAAAGTATACGGATGAGCTTCGGAATATCCCACAGTTGAACCATGCGCGGGCTATCGCCAAGGTGAGCCATTCAAAACCAAAGCTGCCAGAGATTGATAGCTGACTCGTACGGCATAGTTTGTGAACTCTCACCTACCTGGTTATGAGCCGTTCCATACTTTTGCCTACGGAGGTGATATCATCCAAGATGTAATCAAACTTAAAGTGACTCCGGCACTGGGTACGTCTGAACTACCCCGGGAACACTTCAAGAAATAATACTGACGAAACTCAAGGCCAACTAACACATGCTCTGTCTGAGGAGACATCATTCATGCTCAAGAGCTCCTGGACGGATAACACTGGTGAGTTACGCACCGACTTGCACAATACCCACGGCTAATTCAGGCTGATAGATTGGCACAAGATCCATGTGCACTCAAATCTCCTCAGAGCTGTAGCCCAAGTGTCGTCTAGGGTCTTCCTCGGAGACAAACTGTGCAGAGATCCAGAGCTTCTCCGTATCACCACCACCTACACTCACTCACTCACAATGACAGTGGGCAAGTTAAACGCATGGCCAGCTGCTCTTCGCCGCATAGTCCAAAGGTTTACGCCTCACACTCGCGAACTGCAGCAATCTGTGAAGGATGCGCAAGTGCTCATAGGCGGACTCGTCAAGGAGCGAGAGGTTATGAGAGCTAAAGGAGACTCAACGGAGTACGCTGATGTGCTGGAGTGGCTGCCACAGATTGCAAAGGGCCGCCCCTATGATCCTGCGTTGGTTCAGTTGGCTTTGTCGTTTGTTGCTATACACACTACCGCAGACATGGTGGGACAGCTGTTGTTTGATCTGATTCAACATCCTGAGTACGTCCAACCACTACGAGATGAAATTATTTCGGTGCTTCAGGAGGGAGGATGGAAGAAAAACTCTCTATACAACATGAAGCGCCTTGATAGTTTCATGAAGGAGTCTTTGAGAATCAGGCCAATCAACCAGAGTATGTCTTTTCAGACCACTTCTTACACAGCGTTTATCACTAACATACTATCAACCACATAGCTACCATTCAAAGAATTGCTGAAGTACCAATCACTCTCTCAGACGGCACAAAGATCAACCAAGACACGCTTTCTATCGTCCCTCTGGTCCGCCATTGGGACCCTGAGTACTATCAAGATCCAAACACATTTGACGCATTCAGATTCTACAACTCTCGCCAGGAAGAGGGCAAGGAGAATAAATCGCAATTCGTCTCCACTTCCCCAGAATATCTCAGTTTTGGCCACGGTCTACATGCTTGCCCTGGACGCTTCTTTGCATCCAACGAGATCAAGATCATTATGTGCCATATCATGCTCAAGTATGATTGGCGATTAGTGGAGGGCGCTAAGTCTCCACAGACCTTGAAGCATGGCTTCAGTCTTGTTGCAGATCCATTTAGTTGTCTCGAGATCAGGAGGAGACAGGAGGAGGTTAATATTGATATCTTATAATTTGTTAAGGAATATAACTGAACTTCAGGGCAGAGTATCAAGCAAATGTTGTTATTGATAAGGAATGCCAAACTCGATAACGAAAGCAGATGAAGTGAGATCGTTATAACCCCTTAGTGCAGTAAACTCCCCCAAATCAATAATACAATCCAGTCGCCTGGGAAATGCTAGATTATCCTTTCAGCAAAGTCGAACCTGCTTCTCGGTGTATTCGTGCCAGGCAGTAGGGATCTTCACGGATGTTCGGCATACAACAGTCACCAACCTACATCCCACGAATCCTTTCACGCATTGTCTTACATATAATAGGCGTTAAATACAAGATACCTTGCAGATGCCCCTAAACCATGGATGAAACACGCACGCCCCTACCAGGGAAAAGTCCCAGTCGGACCTTGCTGACATGCATAGTGGATATCCGTATAGCACCATGCGCCGGGGGATCTGCAGACCCGCGCCCCTTTACAAGTTCCCGTGTCCCGCACCTACTTGAACTAGCCTCTCACTGCAGTAGTCTAGATTGATCCTTTTATTTTCGAACTCCTTGTAAGTCGCCCGATTTTTGCAGGGAGATGTTATATAGGGTCACATTGGCGACTTATAAGCTTCATTAGCCTATACTTTGCTGACCGGGCCGGGCGGTGGCGGAAGCCTAAAGGATGCGAGTGGGGCGGACTACTGTTGTCTGACATGGCATAGATTATGACTATCAACAGCATATACTCCATGTTGAACATCAATGCGCCTTTTACTTATCAGGAAGAGTGCTATTGATAGTAAGATAATGTCGGTAAGCTGATACTGCACATGAACATAGCCACGCAAGGCTTAATTGCGACAGGGGGGTAGAAGATCCTTGTGGTTTCCCTTCATAGCTGATTTCATCGCAGCGTAGGATGGAGAAATCCTTACAAGTCCGGTAGTTGCGATTTAGCGCTGAACTGGCCTAAAACATGGAAGAAAAAGTAACCTAAACTTCCTGAAAATTCTGGCGCAGAGACCTACCAACTATTTTATAGCCGAGGTAGCAATAAAACACATTCCTACGCATGGTTCGGGCTTTTCACACAGCACTTCCCATATATTTGTCGCCTAAGCCTGAGAGACGTCTCATCACAGAGCATCAAAGTTAGCCTATTACACACAGAACCCGCCACAATGTCTGTAACTCCTCCAATCCCTGCAAAGCTCGCCACTATTCCAGAAAGTGAGCACAGCGGGCCCCCGCAAGTCATCTCTGTCGGACTGTGGAGGATGGGCACTGCGTCTATGGCCGCTGCGTACGACATCCTAGGTCTACGACCTCATCACGCTTTAGATATGGTCGATCAACCAGAGCAGTGGAAGCTTGTTGAAGCCGCCGCAGATGGAACATTTCCTGATCCGCGCACTGGCAAACTCAAACGGCCACCGTTTTCCCGCCAAGAATGGGACCAGATCTATGGAAAATACGGCGCCATCACGGAGCTTGGGTCGGCATTTGCAGAGCAGCTTATCGCGGCGTACCCAGAGGCAAAAGTTGTCATCTGTCGTCGCGACTATGATAAGTGGTGGCCCAGCTTTCGCGAGGGTATCGTTCTGCCGCTATACAGCGCCAAACTCCGCTTTGTCATCCACACCATCTCGTTCGTGCTGGGTCGACGCGGGGGGCATGCCATGATCAAGACAACAGAGGGCTTCTTCCGTTCCTATTCTGTACAAGACTTTGACGCAAACACAGAAGCTGTGTATGACGAGTACTTCAAGAGGATCGACGAGTTGCTTCCTCCGGAGCGCAAGTTGGTCTATCAGCTGGGTCAGGGATGGGAGCCTTTGTGTGAGTTTCTGGATAAGCCTGTGCCGGAAGTGGAGTTTCCGCGTATCAATGAGGCAAAGGCGCTTAAGGAGCACCAAAGGGCGGCGATGGAGCGGTGGTTGACTGCGAGCTGGAAGGCTGTTAAGCCATGGCTGATTGGGGCGCTTGGTCTTAGTATCGCGGTTATCGTGGCTAGGAAGAATTTGTGATTTGATAGGTCATTGATGAATTTAAGTCGTGGAGACTAGACTGTTCTAAAGTCCGAGACAAAGCCTGGTAATTGTAATCGTGGCGGCGAATATGATAAGAAGGGAAAAGTCATTCAATAATACAAAATTGTGAAGGGCGATATGTAAATCTTAGTCACAGATAAACAATTGGTCTATTTGCTAATAATGTCCGACGATGACTTGAGAGTATCCCTTATCTATTTCTTATCTTTTACACCAATCACACCCGCCAAAACGCTCTGGTAAAAAGTGCCATCTGGACCCAAAGTCCCCTCACTCCAATTGTCGTTAAAAGTGCCGCCCATACCAGTCCTGTACAGATAAGTCGTCTTACCTGTAAGCCAGTCCACAGCAGCAAGGTACCACACATACTCCCCCTTCGCCGCTCGCTCTGTGTCCTGTACAGAACTATATAGTAGTCCGCTCTTAGTTGACAGAATAGACACCGCCTTAACCGCTAGGTCAGATTTCCATCTTACGCTACACTCGCCTTTGGGTGTAACGTCAACTCTGACCATGCCGCCAGCCATGCTGCTCATGTTGTTCCAGGGACCATTTAGAACGAAGGGAACTCCCGGGCTGGAAAGACGGACTGGCGGGGCACCGTAGTTGTTCTGAATCATAACACCAAAATTCTCCCCGTCAAAGTGGGCCAAGGCTGCATTGTCGTTATTACTCTTACCAGCTTCGAAAAGCGGCACCGAACAAACGAGTTGCTCCTCGGCTGACTCTTGAGTCTTCTGATGGTACACCAACAAATTGACCTTTGGATCGGCATTGTCCGTAATAACCACGAACTTGTCGTCTAGCAGCACAGGCGTGGCTCCCGTTCCGCGAGCAATCTCACCGGGCTTGCCTCCAGCCCCAGAATCGTAGGGAACTTTCCACTTGACGTTGAGACCGCTGGAGCCCGTTGCGTCCATGGCCCACATGTAGCCAGTAGAGGTGGAGGTATCAGCTTCTCCAGAAGGACCAGTGGCCATATAGACATCCATGCCGCTCACGGCGATGCCATTCTCTACCATCTGGTTCTTGACGCGTCTTTTGACAATGGCGCCGTCTGGCTTGATGTATCCGAATGTTGATGAGTTTTGTGGCGGGTCTCCTCCACCAATGATCCCACCAGTGGTAAACCAGATATTGCCCGCTGTATCATACATGGTATTGAGCAGGAGTTCCCATGGTTTAATAACACTTTTGAGATTGATGTTACGCGTGATCCTGAAGAACGGGTGACCCTTGCAGATCCCACGATGCACAACATAAACATTGCCTTCTTTGGTACTAAGCAGGATATCATTGGTGTCCTGCATATACTCCATGTACGCAAGACCAAGGGTCTCGTTGTCGGGAGGATACCAGGCCGCATTGATCTGGTATGTAGCAGGATCAACGGCAACGAGACCACGTGGCGGAGGCAGGCCGACAGACGCGTTGGCATAGCCGGCAGTTAGACTACCATCTGCTCCCCACATCATGATATTGATGGTGTTTGCACCGCTGGTGAGAGTCGTATTGACTCCCAAGGGGCCAGGATAGTCTGTGTTGCCAGTGTTGCCTCCATCTCCATGCATGAGCGATGCTTTGGGATAGATGGGGAACTGTGATTTTAGGAATTTGTTTTTGGCAGATGAGCCAATGAAAGCTGGGCCATCTAGACTCTGGCTGTTCGATATAGATCCCTTTTGTGGAAAGGGGGTATATACAGGAGCATGCTTCAAAGTTCAAGATACGTGAGCTTTTTGGTAGCCTTGGGTGAGAGATGCAAACATACCTGACACTCTCCATTCTTTCCAGTATATGCCGTCAGGCCCAAAAGGCCTGTCAAAGCCACCACAAGACCCATCATGTCTTTCAGAGGGGAGCTGTGTGCAAATTGCAGGCAGAATAAATGCCAGACGTATGGTGGCAGATCGAGAGATTGACGACAAGCAAGTTAGCCAACAACCGTGCCAGTCTCGCAGACATCACATAAAAGTTGTGTCCGAGAAATAAATACCACGTGCCTGATAAGGATGCAGTAGGATCTGTTTGTTGAATCACATGGAATCCTGCTACGCCGAATAGCGCCACGTATCATTTCTCCGCGCCCAGGGATGTGATCCTCAGAAGCATCTACTTGAGAGTATCGCAACAGTCCGAACCCTTTGGGATGCAATGGCCCCCACGTAATATCAGGGTGTGATTTTATCCCGCCATCTGGATTCACAACAAAATGCGAAAACGCTAAGGAATTCGCGTTGCAGAGAGTGAATCCTGCGCGTAAGCAGATGTACGCCCGAGCGAGCGAAAGGCGGATAAGCAATCCATCGCGAGAAAATACATGTCCTATTGTCTAGAAGGATAGTCGGCACACATCCTGGACAAACAACAAGGCACAGAGCGGCACAGTCAGCATATAATGGCGCAGTCCATGCATAACAATTAGGCAATAGCGAAAAGTCCTAGACCCCATGCTGAGTGAAGTCACCCCGCCCTTTACTCAAATCTGCATGTCGGTAGCTACCCTGAACCTGCATATCTGCACGGACCGCCTTTGTCACTTATTTGCGGGGGCTTTATTTTCGTGTAATCCTCCAACTAGGACGACTTGACCGTTTGATGGTTTGCGTAAGCCCCCGTGCGATTATCTGAAGTTTCTAATTCGTTGGATTGCGAACCATAAGCGAAAAGGCGGAATTCCGTTGCGGCATAGAATGGGTACCTGAACGTCATATGATCTGTGTCTCACGAAGAGACAATCTCTGTTTATCACGGTCTCATGTCATTTAAAGTACAACCAAAATCAAGTCACCGTCTCTATTCATAAAGTTATATATATTATATAACAACTAATTGGGATAGAAATTTTAAGCGTCACATGTCATTGGCTTAGAACTATCGAGTTTACTGGAAATAGATATCTACTCCCGCTGAACAGGCTTCCACTGAACCAATAGCGGAGCCTTGACCCATGTCATCTTCCACAAAGAATTGGCCGCCCAGTCAGATCCAATGCTCTCATCCAATTCCGGATCAAAACTCCACAGTAGCTTGCAGATAATAAGCCTAAGCTCTGTTTGTGCTAGACTCTGTACCACCTTGTCAGAAATACCATTAGCAAGGGACAGACGAACATACCTTTCCGATGCAATTACGCGCTCCAATACTAAATGGTTGAAACGCGTCGCGCTTATCATCGGCGAAGCGCTCGTCGCCTAACCATCGCTCCGGGATAAACTCATCAGGCTGAGCAAAATTGCGGCTCGAGCGGTTGTTTGGGTACTGAGATACTTGTACTCCTGTTCCTTCGGCGATATAACAACCACTGATGAACTCACCACCCTTACCTACTCGGCGACCAAAGCCAACGGCTGTTGGGGTCTGGAGGCGGAGCGTCTCATTGATCACGCCCGTCAGTATGGGCATGTTGCTCACAGTCTCTGGGGCAATGTCCTCGTATGAGGCGAAGCGGCCACGAACTTCTTCCTTTAGTTTGCTCATGTAGATTGGGTGTTGGCAGAGGAAATAGATGGACCAGGTGAGGACATGCGCTGTGGTATCTGAACCTGCAGTCAAGAATAGACCTGAGTCGACATGAAGCTCCTTGTCCATGACGCCCGTCTTCTTGAAGCCTACCGTTGCATCCTTCTCATCGTTGACCTCATCATCGCGGACCCTAATGACGTATGAGAGGAAATCCTTCTTCCCTGCCATGGGCCCACGCTCTACCCGCGACCAGGTCTGCTCATTGAGCCATTTGTCGTGGTTGATCCAGGTAGTGATCTGTTCCTCGCTGAGAGCATAGCCAGTGAGCTTGTTCAGCAGGGGATAGCACCAGAGGACGTAGCAGAAGCGAAATGCTAGCAGGCCATCCTGAACAATCTTGACGTTTTTGTGCGTCTTTAGGTCGCGGAGGTTACCCAGAGATTGCCCGTAGATGAGGGTAGAGACGATATCGAACCTGGTACTCTGTTAGCAATGGAAGTCCTGTCTCCTCGGATGATAGATCTCACATTGTCCAGCTGAAGTATTTGCACATATCCACAGCACCACTGGCTTCCCTCAACCGCTCAACGAGCAAGTCGGAGACAGCTTGAATAGTTGGGTATTGGTCCGCCAGTGACTTATCACTAAACGAATGTGCCCAAGCTCTTCTTCGACGGTGATGAGGTTCGTCATGCTCAAACAAGAGACTTTGGACACCTTCGACCGGTGGAGCATACCAAGCTGGGTCTTTCTCCAGTGTCGGATGGCCCTTGAGCTGTCCCGTGCGATGACCGTAGATATCAGTCCAGGCTGTGTCGCCTGATATGAAGGACACCTCTGATATAGAGTAGCGGACGATGTCACCGTATTTCTCGTGAAGCTCACGCAAATAAAATGGTGCAGTCCCGTCTAGATGGTGTTTCAGGTATGGGATACGGGATATGGCGTTGAGTTTCGGCCCGGGCACATGGCGCAACGGATGGAAGAAAGCATTGTATATCGCTTGGACCACGAGGTACAGTGTAATCTGAATAAAAGAGACGTACGGTCAATACAAACTTGACAATGATAATCTCTAGTGCTATGATTGATCACTTACAGCGGCAAGAGCCAGTAGGGACGAGACTATAATCTGCATGATTGCAGTATTGATAGGAAGTCAGAGCTGTGGTTCAGTAATACGGCTTGAATGACCCGTGTCTTGAAAGACAAAAGACAAATGGGATACAGAGGGGAATAGCTGATGGAACTGGCTACCCTCATTGATGACCACAAAAGACAAATTGATCTTCTCTGAGCACGGAATAGAATGAGTCGGACCTGATGACATGAATGACATTATGCCGCGCGCGTGCTGCTCGATAAGACGATGTACTCGGAAGTAGGCGGTTGGTCGCGCTTACAGGAACACAGGGATCCTCATCTTCTGCAGTAAGAGTGTGTATTCCATGTCACATCTCGACAAGGATATGAAATACGAGCGATAACTCAGACGGAGGATGGCATCGAAGGATGAGGATCGCATCCATAACAACAAGGATCGGCAACTAAGCATAGAATCCGAGAAATTCCAGGGTAGGCTGAGCTCTGATGCTCGCCCACGTCAAATCGATCATTTAGGACTCTATCTCCATGGAATCTGGGTCATGCCAAGGGAAGCGATTGCACTTGAGGGCTCGGCGATTTAGGGTGGGGGGTACACTTTTGATCCCTGTATGGCATACGTATAGAACGCTGGGGTTGATCTGCAGAGTGCTTGCTGGTGCGAGGGAGGCTGACATGCATACGGTGCCTACCAAAAGTACCCGGTGGCCAAAAGGAATGCGCCCTCACGCCAGACTGAATCCGACAAGCCCGGAATGTGGGAGCGCATTGCCATGTTTCATGCCGGCACCTGCGAGAGCAAATGAGGTATTTAGTTTTCATAATTGGTGTTTATCAGCAGGATCTTCAAGGTTTGACTTATTGCTGACGGGCGGTTGGATAACGCTTGGGCCCTCAAAGTAACATTGCGTCTGTGCTTATCCCATTGACCAAATCTGCCCGACCTACATGAATGAGATGCCAGAGTTATGTATATATGCAGTTGGAGTACACATTGCAACATACTAGAGCCCTTCAAGCCAGGATGTAGATACGCTCAATCTAGGTTGTAATGGCTACATGCACAGACACCCCACGTATTTCTTACCTGACCCATCTTTCTAACCTGCTTTTGAAGTAGGTGTAGTTCTGTTGCCTGATACCTCGGGAGGAGCCTAAAGGAATATGCATCGACCAGCCGGTTTCTGAAGTTGGTGGTGCGGGACGTGCGGGAACAAAACACCCGAGGTCTATCGTAGCCCCTACGGGATTCCGCCTCGGATCAGATCAGGGGGTGACTGCCTTGGATATTAGAAGGTCTCTTATGTGGCTGACAAATGCCGTGATAAAAGTGTCTTAGTCTTACTCCTGTGTCATGAATGCACGTTAGTACAGGTACATACGTGGGATAGAAACATATTGTTATCACCTGAAAATCCTATGCCTAGTCTAGATCTGTTGCCTTGAGGGCTAGGGTATTTTTACCAAAGCGTGGGATTCGGATTCCAAACTCTTTTCTCCCTGAAGGAAAATATGACTTTGTTGACACAGCCTTGTTGAATCTCAGTATCATGATGTACCATAGTGTTGAGGTGGATGAAACTTGATCCTCATTTTCACATCCACACCCCACGTATTATAATCGGACGCCAGCCAAAGGAAACAATTCTTGCCACATCTCAAACACTCTCTGTAAGTCAGTCAGATAAGGTGGAGCAAGATACTACGACCCTGGCGCCTAAACCGCCTTAACAGGATAGGGACTACAGCAAGAAGCCTTGCTGCAGTGAGAGCGAGTACCAATATTGTGGCAAGAGGATTATCTTGAGACCTTTTTACACTCTACATGTATTCAGGATAGCACTTGTCTCTGGTAAGACTAGACTCCGATTTATGTATATAATATAGCCCGTCCACTTTGTACGACTAATCCACCTTAGTCTCAGTACAGGCCTACACCAACAATCACACCATCCACACTGAGAGGTCTTCAGCAAAATGGAGCACAAACAGCGGGCTATTTCGGTCTTGCCAGAGGCGAGTATCGACCCAAACACTGTGCAACAGCCGATGCAGAATGTATCCATGCCAATCATCAGCGGCTTCATCAAGCAGAATCCTGCTGTCGACTACTTGTTGAAAGCCGACGGCCTTCAACTCTTGCAAGCTTCCTTGGCTGTGCTATTTGCTTATCTTTTGATTTCTTCTCTTACCGTCAAGTCTACTGTTCCCGATGGCGTCTCATTTCCATGGTACGTATGATCTTGCTGTTGACGTTGAGTGTGTAAGCATTGACATAACCAAGGGTTGATACCAAGTCCAAGAGCTTCTTTGCCAATTGGCGTGTGGGCAAACTCTATGCCCTCAATAGTGTCCGACAGTGGTTGGCACAGGGTTCCGAAAAGGTATATCTGTCCTGATTTCTCATACAAACCTATCCAAGCCTGAGTGACTAACACTACGGCTTTAGTTCCTCGAAAAAGGAAAAAGCTACGCCCTTCCTGATTTCTATGGCAGAAGGCCATACATCATTGTCCCCTACCACAGGACTAAGCTTTTCCTTGACCGTCCTGATGATGCCACCAGTCTGAGGGATGCGGCCAACGACATCGTCGTATCTGACTACAGCTTTCCCGACTCCAAGATTTTCCGTGACCACTATGGAGCTCAGATCATGTACCGCCATCTACCCCGCGCTCTCCCACGTCTTGTTGGTGAGATCTGGGACGAGGTGACTTACATTTGCGACAAGGACTGGGGCACCACTCCCGGAGAGGTCAGGGAGATCAGCACATACCACAAGTCATTCGAGATGATCGTGTCCCTCGCTAGCCGTATGCTGCTCGGTACCGTGTGCAGTCGCAGCGAAGATTTCCTAGCCAATGTCAGGGAGTTCTCGCTCGATGTGTTCAGGTGCATGGCTCTCGACGCGTTGCTGCCTCGAGGACTGACGGGTATTCTCGGCCCGTACCTGGTATCGTTGCCTAACAGATGGCACGTTAACAGGATTCACAAGCACACCATGCCATTAATCAAGAAGAGATTAGAAGATCTTGCCTTCAACGATGCAAACCCAAACGAGAAGCGCGCGGTTCCTGATGATTACATCTCGTGGCACATCCGCTTCGCACAGACAGAGAAAAACCCTGCCGCCCTTGAACCCTACTACATTGCCTCTTCTATGTTGTCCATGCAGTTTGCTACAGCATCTAGCACTCGCTATGCTCTGACGAACCTCTTCCTGGATATCTTCTCCACGAAGCCAGAGGAGGGTGTCGTTGAGTCTCTTCGCGAAGAGATCGAGCGCGTCTACCGTGAGCATGACTACACCTGGTCCAAGCAAGCATTGAGCAAGCTGTACCGTGTGGACTCCGCCATTAAAGAATCTCTCCGCTACTCCGGTCTCATGGCTCATGGATCGTGGCGAAAGGTCGTGGCCAAGGAGGGCATATTCGACGACGAGACTGGCACTACCATCCCATGTGGTGCAATGGTCGGTCTTGATTTCTGGACTAGACACCATGACCCCAAGGCATACCCCGAACCAGACAAGTATGATGCGTTCCGGTTCTCTAGACCTAGGGAAGAGTACATGGCGGAACATCCCGACGAGACAGCTACTGAAGAGTACCTCCGCCTGAAACGCCTCGACTGTACCTACACAGGTAGTGATAACTTTTTAATCTTCGGTCTTGGAAAGTATGCTTGGTAAGTTTCCCACCAGTACTCAATTTCCAGACAGGACTTTATGCTAACTCTAGGCTACCAGCCCGGGACGTTTTTTCTTGACAATGGAGCTCAAGCTAATTTTGGCATATGTCATCATGAACTATGATGTAGAGCCTATGGCGAAGAGGCCCTCGAACTACTGGGTTGGTGGTCTGATCTTGCCATTACGAGACACTAAGATTAAGGTCCGAAGACGGGAAGGAACTGTTTAGTATATCAGATAGAAGGCGTAAGATTATTAAGTGCTAAAACAATGCTTTAAGCATTAGATCGCTATGGAAGTTTACCCAGGCATTACTATGCTCTTGATACTTCTTGAACCTAGACGGTATAGCTTTGTTTATTTTGTGTGCATATGACATATTGTCCTTTTGTAATTGTATGTGATGAACGCTTCGTAAAGGGTTCTGAGATCAACATCGAATACCAGCATCAAACTCCCATCAATCAATCACCAACAAATATCACATTCATCATCAAATTCTCGTATTAGTTTTCACATTCATCTTTCGAAATGGGCCCAGCATCTTTTGTTATCCCATGCGTCCTGTCTCCGTCCGAATACCAAGACGTGCGTAATGCGTACTACGGGGCATTATTACCCCACCCCCCCTTACGCCAACACTTCCTCGCACCGTTGAAAGGCGAGCCTATTGGGCCTACACGCAATGGGATATGGCAAACGCCGCCTGGAGGATCAGCTGTGGGATTTTGGCGAAGGACATGGCCACTTGTATGGACTCTCTCGCGCAGAGGTTAGGGCCCTGAAGGATATCGTCTCACGACTAATTGCCACGCGAGCGAGATTTCTCCGCAAGTTCCCTTGGGCATTTGGCAGCTTAGCGCGTCGACAAGAGCATAAGGACTTAGTCAAGTCTCACGTTGCCAGACTGGAGACATAGATTGATCTCTTTTTGGAGTATCAACTCTCCGACAAGGTGAACCTTTCCTGGCCGCTCAGAAGGCGAGCGTAGGGTGCCCGCGTGACGACATGGTACCATAAACTACTCTAAAATTACCATAAGTTGTCATAAAATATACAAAACTCTTCATTGTTTAGCATAAAAAGATTAAGAGATTTAGGTAAAACTATTATAAAACCAGTTTGAGTACCAATTCCCTCAGACAACCATCTTGAGCTCCTCCTCTGTAGGCTCAGTCGCAACTCCACAGTCCAAAGGCTCAGTCTGGAACGCAGTAACATTCACACGACCAAGTCGCCCAGCATTACCTCCAGTGAGGGAGTTCATGACTGCTAGCGATGTCTCAAATCCTGATCTAGCTTGGGCACTGTTGAGAACGAGAACGGATCGACTGGTAGCCCCGTAGCTAAGTGACCAGCAGGAGCCGCACAACAGAGATTCGGGGCCATCAACACCTTCGTAGCCAGCTATTTGGTAAGTTACTTCGCCCAGCTTTGCCCAATCTTGACCTTCGACGACCCGCCCGTCTTTCCAGCATGCCAACTCGGTGACAGAGGCGGTATTATCATCGTAGAATCCGCTGTATGTAACTTTGAAACTTAGCAGAGAAGCTAAGACGCGTGGATTATCCCTTAACAGTAATTTCAGTGCTCAAAGATACGCAGGAAGAAATCGTAGCCAGTTTGGAGATATGCATCTTGAAGTCGAGATGAAGCGGCTGGACGGAAAACTCCAGATAGGCTCACTTGATCTTTCTGAAACCTAAAAAGAGCCAAATGATGCAGGATGAAAGAAGCATTAGTGCCTCTTCCTGTCCCTCCTTTCCTACTCGTATGGGATGTTGGTTGTTGGTTGTGAGTTGTTGGTTACCTGGCTGTATCCACCCAAGGGTCACGGCCTGAACTCCTTGATCTCTGTCACGAGGTTGTCCTTTAATGTCTATTGCTTGCTGTGCTGAAACGTCTCATACGCCGACTTTCCCCACTTAACTATTTACGCTTCTTTGCTATATGTTTAGATTTTCCATCCCTCTTTCGCTTAGCTTCCCCAAGCTTCTTAGGCTTCAATATGCTCTTGAGCTGAGGATTCATGCTATATGATTCGAGAAGAGCAATCAAACTGTTATAGCCTTCTGTGCGTTCCAGTTCTCGGCTAATGAATAATTGCAGTGGCGAAAGAGGCTTGAAGGTCTTGCCCGTTGTCATCGGATCATTCGGATCAATCCCCTTCTGAAGCAGAATCTCAACCATGCGTATGCAAGGGTCGGGTCGCTCCGGTAATGGACATGGAACGATGGGCATCAACGCGGCGAATAGCGGTGATCTGTCGAATATTTCGAAGTAGTCGTAGTCATGCTCTAGCTTTTTCTCGAGGTAGAAGGGGAGATTGTGCTTCAGCAGCTCTTCCCTAAATGGCAGTCTCTGATCGTATGGCGTCAATGCGTCCACGGTAATTTGAGATGTCTCTTGCATGTATTGGAGTGATCTTTCATACTCGTCCAAGAATTTCACAACCTGGTCGACATCATCGGGTGCTCGTGCTGCTAAGGTTGCATATAAGAATGCTTCGTGGAGATCCTGGATACACTGGCCTGTGTTTTGTCCTGGAGCGTGTCTGACGATTCCTGCCAATTGAGTGGTCGCGTATGTCGTGGTTTTCATCTGGGCGAGGAATGCTCCCAGGATTGATAGCCAGATGCTATGCTTGGGCCTTATGCGCTCATCGATATAGTTGCTTCCCTCCTTAGTGCCCAGATAATCCTTCACTGTCCGGTGAAGAAACTCGACACGTCCATTCCTCACTTCAAGAAGGCCCTCTGTCATAGCATTAATCCTCCTGCCGGCTTGTTCTCGTAACGTCAAGGTCTGCTCGTGGGAGTAAGGCCGTATCGGGCATAGAATGGCGTACTGAAGCTTCTCAAATCCCTTTTCATAATGCCAGTAATGGTCCAGTAGTAAAGGGTTTACCGCTTGTGCAGTAACCCTCAACATGCCAGCCATTTTAGGATGGTAAATCGGGTCCACGGTTTCCAGAATGTGCTTGAACAGGTCCTCGAGACTCCTTGGTAGGCTGTCTAGTCGTTCTTGCATGTCCGCAATAGTGTCGTCATTGGATAGACCCTCTCTCAGCGACTTAGTAACGAGAAATGCCCAAAGGAAAACACCTTCCGCGCGGATGGCGACGGCTTCAATAAGCGCTCCTCTTTCTAATGCGTCCGTTCCACAAGTACTTGCGATCCACCGCGGATGACTTTGCAGCTCGTCTCGTGCAAAATTATGAATGTCGTTATGTGTTAGTTCGTGTATGTATATCAATTTCGATAGCTCAGATCCAAAGGAGTCCTTGAAAACGTTCCAGGGACGACTAGATAGACAGAGCTTTATGTGTGATGAACGAGAGAATGTTTTGAGAATCTCGCAAAGCTCCAGCATGTCGCCGTCGAACTCATCCATGCCGTCAACACAGATACACACCTTTGCAGGAAGATCTATAGATCTTGCCAAGTTCTGCAGAGCCGTCGATAGTTCTGTCAAGTTCCATGGTTCGCGGTGGTCTAATAGACTTTCCTGAGAGGCATACAAGACGGTAGCCCATCGTTCTGGGGCGGCAATAGGGATACACGACGGCAGTCTCCGAAAGATGTCGTAGAGCAAAGATCGGTGGAGACCTTGCAGGGACTGTTGCATTGAGGTTCCGGCCGCCCAGAAATAATGCGTCGCGGTGACGATGGGTTGAGGGTAAGCCCAGTTTTCTAGATATCTTCTAGTATTTCGATGGTCGGCAATAAACTTCATCAGCGTTGACTTTCCGGAGCCAGGTTTGCCGGAAATCCAGAAGATACCGTCTCCTTCAAGTAACCAACTTGCGACTTTTGATTCAAACGCCCATTTAAATGTCTCTCTATGTGCTTCGTGAATCGCGTCATGTCGCATAGGCCAAGAATCGTAGCGCACGGTCTTGATGATTGCATGCTGTGCCGAAACGTTTCGTTCAATAGTCAAAATTTCTTTCACTGATTGACTTAAAGCCTCTATCTGATAATCAGAAAAGACAGATTGTCGACTTCGGCCATCCCGGCCTTTGGCTTTGACGAGTTCGGTCTCTCTCAACTTCAACTTGTTGAGCCTTTCCGAAATATTGTCCAAAGCATGCGAGATGGACTTCATGTTAGTTTGTTGATCTGCTTTCAGCCGATAACTTTCCAAGGTCAATGATTCCATAGTTGTGCTGGTCTCTGAGATCTGTTGGCTGAATGGAATATCGCTAGCAACATACAGAGGCAAATGATCATGAAAGGTCAGATTCATGGACAATAAGGGCGGAACTCGTAATGGACTACTAACCAAATGATTGCATTGATCTGTACTGACATGATACGTTGTGCATACTCGAGTCGGTCTTTCATGGCAGTAATCTTTCCCTCTCCGAGTTGTTTCATGAAGGCGGCCTTGATAGCTCCACGAAGTCTGGAACTTGAATTCTTCGTTTTGTAACTCCGAAGATGCTGAAGGAGTTCTTCACAGTCGGTTCTGCATTTCTTAGAAACATCTTGAAGCTCTGCAATATCGACGGTATACTGTTTCCTGCTCAATATTCCACATGCCTCCGGAGGCTTCAACAAGCCTTTGGCTTGGTTTTCTAGTCTCGCGCTAAGATTGCGGAGCCTCTCACAAACGTCTTCGAGGGTGCAATTGTCAAGGGTAGCACCTTGCGTTGACTGAAATATTTCCTTGCTGGTTGATATTACTTTCGTCGCAAAGTCAACGAAAGTGATCACCCCGCTCGCAATGCCGAGCACAGAGACAGGATCCATATTATATGAGCTAAGAAGACAATATAAATAAAGGTTTTATAGGAGTATTAATTTGAGCAAAGCGATTAAAATATCAGGGCACTGATTCACCTATATGTGGAATTTGTATTTGCTTGTGAATTCGTAAGGCAGATTTATAAGGCTATGGGTTGCATCAGGTGCTCCTTTACCCACGTGGACAGTTATAACTGGCCAGTAGTCATTACCGCGATTTTAGAATCTAAATGCCTGAAATTGTCAGCACTACCTAATGCACTGTAGTTTGTAAACCCTTGCCCTTGAAAAGTCTAGATAATTTACTATCTTAAAGATAATACAGTAGACGACAGCCCAATATGGTATGATCAGTCGCTCTAATTTTGTGAAACGAGCTGAAAGCACTGATGATTTGACCCATTTTCCTTAGGGCAGTAATAAATGTGCACATTCTCTAGTCACGACCTGAGGCGTTCTTATTATATATTTGTCTATCTGGGTCTGTTAGCCTTCCCGCCTGTGCATAACGTAAGCACTAACATCCTTAAATGCTTAGATTAGCGCTTTTTATGCAAGCCTCGTTATAAATATGTAGCTCATTATTAGTGTCCTGCAGGCAGCTGGTCCTGCTAAGGGTTTGAACAGAAAACACTAGACTTTAATCCCAGGTTAAGAAATTATATACTTAACTCATTATGATATAAAATAGATTTAGTATATATATAACTAGTTCATTATTTAGTACCTTACAATAAGGTCAGATGTTATCTTGCTCCCTGAGGCCAAACAATGAGTTAGTAGGTGCTCTCGTGATAGACACAACAATAGCTTAAATAAAACCTATTCTCCCTCTCTAAAAGTAAGGCCTATTAGTAAATCTCCCTCCTTCGAAAAGACTGGATCTTTCATATCAAAAGTTCCGCCACCAGGAAAGATGAACCGCCCCTGCTGATTCAACGCCTTCTCCAAATTATCTGCCAAGCTCCCTAAGAATTGCTTATACATCTCAATGTGACCTTTAACCCCCTCTTTTAGAGGCCACTTTTTCCTGTGTTCCGCCCCTTCTTGGATCCATTGCTTCCACTTCTCAGCTGCCTCCCCGGTGCCATCAGCGTTGGCAATATCTTTAACAACGTCGACATCGACAATCGGCTCCTTCGATTCGACGCGGACGAGCAACCTCGCATCTGCCTCAATCGCTTTTAGCTCGATGGTGGCGTTCCATTGGATCTTGCATACGAATTGAAGATCCGACGATCCACCTTGGGACTTGACTGTACGCTGGGTATCGGTTTTGAGCTCCGTTGTTATGCTGATCTTACCAGTGCCAACTTCCGGCTCGACGAAACAAGAGAGTTCAGCCTTGTTGTACCAATAATGTTCCATCGCAACTAATGACTTGACACTTTCAGATTTATTATCGCTCCATTCCGCAGAGTTTTCGTCCACGTCATGGTATGTCAGTTGAACCCCAGTACCTCTGTTCATGTTCAAGCTCGTGTCGCGCGGCCTCTTTAAGATCCACTCCTTGTCATTCCTGGATTGGAACTCGGGGATATAATCTCTGAAGTGGGTGATGCTGTTTCCAATGTGATTGGCCATATTCCAAGGACTAGCGATAGCGGGCTGGAGCTTTTCAGCTAGGTATTTGTCAAGGAATATCCTTCTAGACATTGCCAAGGTACCACCGATCCCGCCGTAGAACCAATCGCCTGACCACTGAAGGACTTGGCTGGGCATCTTTCGGAACTGCGTCATTTCCGTGAAGAGAAACGCATTATGGTCGCTCTTTTCACCTCCTGCTTCTACCTCTTTCCCATCAGGTCGATAATTGATTGTCTGCAGCCTGACCGATGTTGGAGGGAAATGGGGAGCTTTCTCAGACACCTCCTTAAGACGTTGCTCTGCCGTCTTTCATCCGATGGCGCATCTATTTTGACAGTGTAGCCGAGGATGTTATGATTATTCTCTTTGAGAAGGACCGATTCCAAGTGCGTACCCAGAAACATGCGAATTTCCGCCCGGCACGTAGCCTTATAAGATTCTGGCACACCTGGGGTATTGCAGTGATCCCAAGCAATGTTGAGAATTTCAGGCGTTCCAAAGTCAATCAGCAACTGATTCACGCTGTAGGACCCAGGCAGCTCAATTGCGTTCCTTATCTTATCTGGAACAGTAGCCATTCTCTTGAAGGAAAAGTCCACAAAGAACGCCAGGGACCAGCCTGAGACATCAACTTTGACACGCGTGGGTTGGCCGACTGGGAGCGGGAAGCCGTCTTCATCAAACTCGGCCTTACCGCTGGACTGTTCGAAGTAGTAATACGTCCCACTCTCGAAATTGAGGTAGAAGATGGCCTGATCAGCGTTCTCCTTGTCAATCAAATGCACTGAAGGAGAGGACAAATTTCCCTTGAGTCCATATGTTGGGAACATGGCTTTGAATTCTTGAAGTTTCTTATTGCGCATGAAATGAAGCTCCAAGGTCTCATTTATGTTGCCCTGAGATAGAGCAATCACCTGATCATAGCCTTGGAGCTGTAGTCCCAGGCGGGAAGGGGATTGCAGCGTGCTCGACATGATGAGCATCACAAATGGAACAGCGAAAAAGGGTTATTGGTGAGGGGAAAGGTAAAAGATGGACAGTTGGCAAGTTTGTCCGAGGTGATCTTATCTGAATAGCCAAGACCTGACATCGATTGCAGCGGCGAACCCGGAGGATCGTGTCAATAAATTGGTTACGTTGAGGGGCTCAGCAGACCCAATTAACAACTTAGCGCTAAGGCCGACAGGCAATTGGTGGCGCATCCGAGGTCCCTAAGTGTCTGGAACAGTCCGAGCTGTCAGCTATTCCCAATGCATTATAGTGAAAGCACGCCAAAGCCAATATCACAGTCACCTGCATCAATAGTCTTGTTAACCAAGGCCTCCATAATGCACGAAAGACTCATTTGGGAGCGGAATACTCCGCTGCTGACGACAACTGACTATTCTAAGCAAGATGGATGCAATTAGTTGTCAACCTTCCATAACGTGCTCTACCGAGGCAACCTTTTTCTTACTTCCGTCTTGTCCCATATCTCAAATCGCATTCATGCTCATTTCCAGCTTTCTACCTGTTTCCAGACTCAACTCTCCACAACGATATCACAATGCCGAAAGTCACGTCCAGCTGCGAGTTGATGGATAATGCGTTCCCCGCAGGCGAAGTCAAGCTCAAAGGCGACTTTTTCGTCGCCCAGGATGAAGCAGGCGAGAACATGATATTCTCAATCGACGATGACGGCGCGCTTCAATTGATCCTCAGGAACGAAATGGGAGATAACGTCATTGTTCATCTAAGCTCCAAGTTCGGAGTGGCCGCCGATGAAGCTGTCACTGCCTTAGCCGTGAACCAAGACCTAGACGGTACCATCCATCTTGTCTTCGCCGCCAGCCAGAAAGAAGGCTCTAGTAAGCTATATGTTGTTGAGCCCATGGCACCGAAAAGACAGGACTGGAATACGACTCAAAGCTTGACCGGCCGGTTATACTCGGGCGAATAGTGGGCTATAAACATCCGCGAGTTCCTCATTGTAAGTGTCGATATTCCTGTGCACCATTACTATACTGACAAGACTAGGGATCAACCAATAGCAAGGGGAATGTATATCCATGCTTCTACATGACGTTTAATCACACCGACAAGACGACTGAAGATATTTGGGCCGTGTGTGTTGATCCCGCGACTCGTCAATGGTCTCGACAAAAGACATTCGAACTATCGACCAACGCAATCAAAGTCCTTGACAAATGCCCCGCCAACATACCCCTACATACCGGCCTCTTCGTTCTATACGAGGAAAGCGACTCCCTGCAGCTCAAGTTCGCTGGGTTCAACCCAACCAAGGAAAACCCCACCTTACGAACCTTTCCCCTACCAGTTCCCCAGGGCGCTACAGCGCTGGCCTCTTTCGAGAGTCTCTCAGGCTTCACGGATCTGCTTGTCTCTGGCGCCGACGGTCTAAGCTACAGAACCGCCCAGCAGGTATTCAACGTCGACAAGACCCCATTCACAATTCTCAGCTCCGACCCCGCTTTTCATAATGCTACACAAATTCAGGTTGCTCAGGCAAAGGATCATCTGTCGATATGGACTCTGAGCACCGAGAAGGCTTTGTCGTATCAGGAGTTCTCAGTACCGGAGAAGGCACAGCTACCCGCTGAGCTTTCACCTGCCATACCACTCTTGGATAAGGTTGGAAAAGATGGTAGATTTGCTTGTTTGCGGAACCCAAAGCTGGGACAAAGACTGTTCTTTGTTGACGACACTAGCACTATCAAGGTGTTTGAGCAGAGTGTTGAGAGTGGGATGTGGCAGCAACCCACCGAGATCTCGATTCCTCACTCTGATAAGATGATTGAGTTCTCGTCGCATACTATCCTTGTGACCGTTGAAGAGAATGACGGGACACCAATAGCGCTGGAGTCGTTACTTCTGTCGAGCTCGATTTCTGTGGAGTGTCTCGTCAATGGTGTTTGGATTCGTACTTCGCCCACAGACAAGAAAGAGGTGTCAACCGATGCATCAGGTCAACTGACCGTCATCATCCGAAGTGAGGGCCTTAGTGCACCCGTCATAACTCTAACTAGTGGAACTCCAGGCAAGAAGATCTTCTCAGGTGGCAGGTTAGAGATCGACCCTATGCAGAAACTTTGGTCTACCATTGGGAAGATTTCAACAGCCCAGGACCTCAAGAACATGAAGCTTCCCGATGGATCCAGCTTTGTGCGAGAAGGTCTGTCCGACAAAGAACTCGAAGAAGCTGCTAAAACGCTCTCGCATCTACACAAAGTGAAAAGTGAGATGGCTGACAATGAAGCAAACGGTATCTTTGACTCGATCGAGCAAGGGTTCCAGACAATCGCCCACCGTGCATGGGGAGCTATCAAGAGCATCAGTGACAAGATCAAAGAAGTCGTGGAAAGCGGCGTCAACAAGGTGATGGAGGTAGTCGACATCGCGGTCAAGAAAGTCAAAGAAGCCTGGAACTTTGTCGTCGAGGTGAAGGATAAAGTATGGAACTTTGTCCTCGAAACCGCATCCCAAGTCGCAGCAGCTATACAAACCGTCCTGGACACCGTAGTGAAAGGCTGGGAATACATCAAGGAAAAGATTGGATTCATCTTTGACTGGGGTGATATCGTCAAGACCAAGAACATGATCGCCAACATGACCACCCAGGGTATACTGCTTCTCGCAGATGGTACACCCTACATCGAGGTCAAGACTCACGCTTTCTTCGACAAGATGCGCGGCAAGATCAAGGAGCTTAAGGATAGCAAGCTGCCTCCCGGCTTTAACGATCTCAAAGCTGGTAAGAATGAGGAGATGCGGAAGAAAGCGAGGGAAAAGGACGGTGCGAAGGATGAGATCAACAAGACGGACAAAGACACCAAGACCCCGCAGGCGCAGTACGGCTCCTATCATTTGAAACACAGCCGAGGTGGAGAGGGGAAACAAAGCACACCTTTCGATCGTATCCTTGACAGGCTCAGCGATGTCATGGAAGAAGCAGGACAGCTCGCTTCTCGGCTGTGGAACAACATCAAGGATCTCATCGACCTCCATGGCGAAGTATCCATCGGCACTCTCCTAACGAAGCTAGGATTTGAGCTGCTTGAGGACATACTGGATGTGGTGGAGAGCATGTTGATGGCGTTTCTCGGCAACATCAGCGATTTGCTCGTCCTGATCGCTGACAAGATAAACGAGACCATCAAGATCCCGGTCCTGAGTGCTTTGTACCGCAAGGTCAGTGGAGGATCTGATCTTACGCTGCTTGATGCGATTAGTCTGGTTATCGCGATTCCGGCGACAATTGTCTTCAAGCTTGTGAAGGGAGAGAGTCCGTCCAAGATGGAGGGCGCGGAGTGGCTTACCAAGCCCAATGCACTGCGTGGGAAACTTGATGCAAGAATGGCTGGCCTCAGCAGCGATTCTATGGCGATTTCATATGCCCCTGACATCACAAAGAGGGCCGTGGCCATTCCTATCAATCAAGATGACGACACAAGCTCCTCTGAGAAGCATGTCAATAGCAGCCCCAATATGGGTCCAGGTGTCGGAGCACTCCAAGCCCAAACCTTTTCGATGGAATCCTCTAAAAACGAAAACAAAGAAGAGGAGACGCTACTGAAGAGGCTGGAGAAGGCATGGACGGAATACCGTGAGGTCGGACACCCGGCCGAAGTGCTAGCGGCTTTTGGATCCCCTGCCGCTGCGATTCTTGACTACACCTTCATCATATGGCCGACCATTTACAACCCAGATTCCTTGCCCAACTACAAGGCACCTACAGCATCACTAATCACTTGGATCTTCTCCGTCCACCGCTTTCTGACATTCCAAAACATAAACCCCCTATCAGCTAACACAGACGTACCTGGCTTCATCCCCAAATTCGCTCTTTGGATCGCCGGTGGCATTCCTATCTTAGCCTCATTCATAGGCAAGGAGATCGGCTACGTTCTTGGTGTCATTTCAGGGGCTTTCCAGGTATTCTTGCTTGCGTGGGAGCAGATTGAAGTACACGCGCACTACAATGAGTACTCGGTGTATCTGGCCTTGGAAGAGTGGCTCATAACTGTGGCAAAGCTGGTTCATTATAGTGCTGGGTTGAGCAGAAACCCCCCTACTGCTAAGGTGGCGTTGGTGCTGTGCAACGCCGGGATGGCGATGGCTACTGCGAGGTCAATTGCCGAGGGTATGGGCAAGACGAAGCGTCTGGATTCTGGTGTAAGCATTTGCCCCTGAGCAGATTGGATATTCAAATCTCTGGGCCATGTTTATATTCGCAACAAAATCATTAAACGGGAAAGTATATGATGCATACTGCTCCTAGCCTCTAGCCAATGAGGCAGACACTATCCAATCCTTGATAATTAACACCGTCCTCGGTTTGGTGACAGGCCTCCGTATTTCAACGTCACTATTCCAATTTAGGGATCTCTCCGGCCGAGAATGGAGCAGACGGAAGGTCACCATCTAAGAAACTTCCAACAAGACCTGCATAATAGCCTGCATACTGGAATAAGTGCCCATGGCCACTACTCGGAAACATGAAAAAGTTGGCTCTGGAGAGCTGTCTCGCAAGAACAAATGAGTTCTGTGTCGGGACAATAAGATCGTTATCGCCACAAGTGACAAGCGCATCCTTCTGGATAGTCTGTAAGAGAGCATACGGAAGTGGATCTGCATCCCAGGTAAGGTACGCCTGTGTCAGATTGAGAAGAGGCTTTCCCGTGGTGAATAGCGCGATTTCGGGTTCACCATTCTTGCCAGCGATACCAGCTCTTGATGAAGTACTTCTGTTGAGCCACGCAGCACCTTCGTCTCCTGTAGTGGGAGGAAAGAAAGCACCAATGGTGGCTGGGCCAGGAGTCGGGCTGAAGACAATAGATTGAATCTCATTCATCGGACGCACCAATCCGGGGCCAAGACTGGGACCGGTGCCAGCAAGAACGATCTTGCGAACGATATCAGGGTAATCAAGGACGAGTTGTTGCGCGATATATCCTCCCATCGAGAAGCCCAAGACATCAACTTCCTTGACACTAAGCTTCAAGAGTAAAACGTTGAGAAATGCGAGGAGATTGGTTGCAAACCCCTTGATGCTTGTCGCGACGGGTCCTTTGCTATGTCCAAGGCCAGCATAGTCGTAAGTGATAAGCTGGCGACCTGATGCAGTGAGGTTGTTGATCAGCTCAGGATCCCAAGTATCGATGGTGGATCGGACATGATTGAGCATCAGAAGCGGGGGCTGAGAACTGTTTGACTTGCCAATGAGACGATAGGCAACGTCGACCCCATCGGCAGTAATGAACAAAGTCTTTGCAGTTTCTTGAGTTGACATTTTGTAATGGTTCTGTCTTGATTGAGGAAGGACAATGCAAGGAACTAATACCACCATAAAAGAGGGAGCTCTAGGTCTTTAAATGGATCATTGTCGTATTGCTGTCACAGGCCTCGCCCTTCTCGCCAGCTAATTATTCCTTGCGTGCGTGCAAATCAGCTTCGTCAGCTTGCAGTAAGACACGTAAGAGGCCGCTTTGCTGACATGCCGCAGTATGTGATCCGAAGCGGGATTCTCACTAAGCATGTCTAGGGGAGGAAACAAAACTCAGGACCTTAAGCCTAACTGATAAAAAGATTTAGGTAACTTAGTATAAATTTAGGATGAGTTTAGGATACCTTTTGTAGAGTTTATTTTATCACCCTAAACTCGGGTCTTGTGTTTTCATGCTCCCAAAGGCATGTTTATGAGTAATCAGACCGACTTTCGGTATATTTATCTAATTGACGACAGAATGGCTTTCTCAACATCCAATGCCGACCTATTCCCAGCTTACGATTTAGGTACTTTCTGAGCTTTAAAACTCGGCATATCTAAATACCGTGACCTCTCTCCCATATTTAGCACTTATCCGATTGCCTAAACTTCATGACTTTCGCATCAGCGCTCCGTGGAGGAAGGGGTGAAAAGAAACTCTATCTACTTGGACCTGGTGACAAAACGACTCAAATACCTATACCACAAAATTCGCACCCGAAGAAAATCTTTCAAAGCTGTCAGCTATAATACAGCGCCCATGGTCAACGTGTCACGTTTCACTGGTAGATACATTGCTAGGGCTCCCACCTGATATTAGTCGCGAGCCACACTAACCTTCCTCCAAGCTGCGACAACCTCTTCATATCCCACATATATGCCCCGCTTGTCCAAAACTCATGTCCTCTGCCAGTATCACAACAGAGTGTTTTGATCGAAGGCTCCAGATCAGCACCCACCACCATCGGACAACTTCGGCGGTCTCCCTTGAGCTCTTGGTACTGTCTGTATAAAGACAGAATGTGCTCGCCTTGTGAAATGCTACTCCTCTCTCGTGTACTTAGTAGCTGATGGTATCCTTGTGAACAAATATATGCTATGAATTGGAGGCAATCCCGTTCCACTGTCTGTATAAACGGCGGTCTTTGCCAATCGAGATTGTTGTTTACAGATCTGGGTAGACAGGGTGGGCCGGTATTTCGGTCGTGGATCTGATTCAAGAGGTTTTCGTATTCTTTGAATAAGAATACAACGGCTGCTTGAAAATCCCTGACGCAAAGAAGCTTCTCTTTGTAGATGAACTTCCAGGGGATTTGGAATGAGTATACATCATCCTCGTAGCCATAATCTTGTACCAAGTTGGTACTGAACCAGAGAGTGTGTCGGTATACGTCGAACACCAGATATGCCTTTTGTATCTGCTGACTTTCAGTCTCCGGCAATGGCAAACTCAAGGGAAGCTTAGGAAGGTCCGCTTTGTCAGCCTCACGGGCTTCCAGCTTCTGTGTCATTGCCCAAGCCTTGCGCGAGTAAGAGACAGCGAAAGCATCCGCTTCTTGAAGGACTCCATATAGTTCTGAGAGAGCTCCTAAATTTAGTTTCGATGTTGAAAGTTGTTCTGGTCGTGATGTCAAGACTGGTCTAATCACCTGTTCAGCTTGAGCCCGACCCTGACCTTGCAATCGATCCTCCATATGTCGTAAGCGACATACCATGACTGCTTGTGTAAGGTTCTGTCCTGGAAAATGGTTATTAAGAGTTTGTCGGAGGGATTGGAGGATACGCTTCTGGTTTTGAAGGACGACGGACAAAATGTATGGATCTGCGTGAATTATAGATTGTACATCCACAGCGGACTCGAAAGCAGTGAGGATCATGGTTATGAGCTCTGGCGAAAGCTTCTCGAAATGGTTACTGGGCGCCATGATGCTTGGTGGGGTCAGCGGAACTTTGGAAAGGAGAGATTTGTTGGTACTCGTGCTGGAGGGTTGGCTTATTTATACCCGATAGGTCAAAAGGCTTTGTGACTCAAGACATAAGCTTTGGTTGAGCAAGACTTTCCATCGTGTTGGCTTTTGGACAGAACCTTGTTTCGTCGAATACGATGTCGCGTTCGATTGAGACTTGAAGCTTATGACGTCCCAACGAGACATATCAAGCCAACACACTGGAAAATCCCAATTAGCTTCAGCTCTTGAAGGCAATATGCACATAGCTTATGTCGCGTTTCAAATTCAAATGTTTCTCAAGGTTTGCATGCCTCAGTGATGAAAGTCAGATCAAGGTTTACATCAAAACCATGTTTTTTTTGGAGGTGATCCGAGGTTCACCTTGTTTGAGGAAGGGTTTATCTTTCCACATAACCTAGAGATCCATTGAGAGAACTCGATTAGATTGATGAAACTATGGCTGTATGCAAGACAGTGGTGCCGGTTAAGCCAGCGATATCTAGTTGCAATTTCCTCGAGCTAAATACGATACAATTTATTCTTCTTCCCCGTCGCTGTCTTCCTCTTCCTCTTCCTCTTCCTCACTCTCACTATCCACCTCCATGTCGTCATCCTCAGTCTCCTCGTCACTGCCTTCATCTCCACAAAAACCATCATCTAACTGTTTCCTCAAAGCAATATTGCGACTAAACTCTATGTCGCCATATAGATGGGCTTCCAGTGGATGGAAAGCTTTTCGTTTTCGAGTGCCAGGCGCCTCTCTTGGCGTTGCGATGCTGCTATCTTTGCACACTACCCCGTCGTAAGACAATACGAAGGGAAACTCAAAGTGGATGCCCTTTGGATCTGGACCGGATACATTCGGATGGTCGCGGATCGCATCAAACACATGGCGCCATTCCACAGCGGGTGCGTCAAGAAGGTCACTCCATATACACACTGAGCACAGATCCTTCATTCTGAGGAGCCAACCGTGAAGGAGATGAGGATTGCCACGTGTTCCCAGAACCAGCTCTTGGAGTGCTGGCAAGTCGTATGTTGCAGCGCGTGTCGGCCAATTTGGGACACCAGCCAACAGGGTATCGCGCAAAAACCCGAAGATTTCTACCGTAGAATGGCACTTGTCTGTCAAGTCGTGAGCCATCTCCCCATTCTCTGCCAGTTATGTTCCTGTCGATTGTATAGAAAACTAGCCATAGCGGTTTTCCTTTTTAAAGTAAACGGCACTTCTGGACAGAGAGCCGTAATCTCGAGTTTCTCCAGGTTGCTCAAACCGAGCTGTTGCCATCCTGTGATTTTTTTACATTCCACCTTTCCCAACATGTATAGCTCGATTGAGAGGCTTGGAACCGCGATGCCTGACTCTGATAGACATGTCATGGCCGTGTTGAAGAGTCTCTCTGCTACTATAGCACAGGCATAGCGACGGGCATACGCGGCATTGCTAATCCCATCTCTACCGCTTGGGAGTCCCCGCGTCATGTCCTCATGTGGCTCGGCCCTTGTATCTGGAAGTTGCAAACGGAGGTTTTTCCAATTCTTCGGTGTATTGGATTCTTGCAGGTAAAGGTTCTTGTGATCAATATTGTCGGTCAGTGTGACATTTTCAAGACGACTCCCGACCATCTTGAGAACTTTGGTCCAAGTCTTTATCAATTCGCCATCTGGGTCCTCAAGCAATCTCTAGGCTTCTTTCGCGTCGCGTATGTACGCGTCATGAGACAGGATTAGAGGCGTCATACCATCGTGAGACAAGGATCTGGCATCTGGGTTGCGGTTCGGGGTGTCTAAAAGGATTAATCGCTCCCATGTTTCAGACACTAGCTTCCAGCTTGCATATGCGATAAATGTGATTGATCGTGTATAACTAGCCACTCGTGAGAAGTCGCCACGTTGAAGGTTCAGCAAACGGTCGCGTATTGGTTCGAGCTGTATGTTGGTGAACAGCAGTTTGTTCACAAAGTGGCAGTCGGCAAACTTTCGATGTGTCAATCTCAAAACTTTGAGTTGGTCAGAGGTTTCGCTAGCAGATCATCAGCATATGAATGCATGGGGCAGTTCGGTCAGACACACCTGCGGCGGGGGTTTTCAGACTTGTCGACGATGAGCAATACCTCTGACACAAATTCGACGATGATTTCTGGAGGGATACGAGTAAATGCCCCAGAATCGACGGGGCCAGCTAAGCCAGCCATTTAGCCCTGTCGCGCGAGATGATATGTGCAAAACAGCGGTGTCTTCGGGGCTGACTTGGTTGAATGATGTGAAGGCAGATTTGTGTAAAGGTCGAGTTTTAGATAAATATTAAACTGTGCGTCCATTATTGTTCATTGATGCAGTAAAAATCACGTGAAGCTTGTTTGCCAATCACTTCACTGTTAATGTTACACAAGACGCAAATTTGTCACGACGCGTATCTCAGCTTTGACTGAAGGAGCCTTGCTTTTTTTGAATTGAAGATGGCGCTTATGCCCAAGAGAAGTGTTCAGAATGCAAGTACACTCCCGCAGAATCTACACTCCCAAGAATATCCAAATTGAGAGATGCCACAGCGTTTCGAACATCATTCTGCATGGTATCTGGACCACAGACATATACGCCAAGTGAGTCTGTGGACGTCATCCCGCTTGCCAACTCTTTCAGAATTCCTGGCAAGTTGGGTCGGCCATGTATTTCATCAAATGATATCAGACTTTCTGTCGCTCTTTCACTCCCTGACTCTTTGGTGCCAGGCACGAAGCTACTGTTCGATGGGAGGCTTGATTCTGCTATGCCTCCACTGGTGCGGTGGATCTGCACTTGCAAGCCCGATATCGTTTTGTCTGGGTACTTGAGCAACGTCTCTCTCACAACTTGTCGATACCAGCTGCAGCTCTCAACATCTCGACTTGCTAGTATCACACGAAGTGATGAAAACGGAGATCCCTCTCTTTGGCCTTCTTTGCAGTCTTCATCGCCCTGGACTCTTCTGGCCGCAATATACTGCTCGATGAATGGCAAAGTCCAGCTAGCTCCTGAACCTCCGGCGATGACAACGAGTCGGTTATTATTCACAAGGCGCTGTGTATTGATGCCCCCGTATGGTCCATCAACTAGCACTGACACCTGAGCTCCCGGGTTTTGCAAGGCGTACTCATAAAGCTTTGAAGTAAAGCCTCGGTGTTTCTTGAGATAAAAGACGAGGAATGACTGGCCATCTGCTGATGTTGCTGGTGAGGAGCAGATGGTAAATGGGTGCGCTGACAAGGCTTGTGCAAGCCCAAACCCAGTGAAGCGTAAGAAGCAGTGCTGTCCTATCTCCCATGTGAGGTTGGCGGGGATGGTAACACGGACGAAACCGTTATCCTCCACTTTGACATGAGCTTTTGTTCGAACTCCATACTCAAAGCAGGTTCGCAGCCACGGGTAGACGTAGCACGGAACATATACAGCAGCTGTGCCTATGAAGTAGTGCCTGTAATCGAGAGTCAGTGACTGTGATAGACAAAAATGTACGTGAAAGGCTTACCAGGATGTTAGGGTGTAGTCGCAGTGCCAAAAGAAAGTGAGCATAAATATGACAACAGCGAAGAAGTGCGTTGCCTTGAAGAATTCGTATCCCAATAGCTTACTAGTTTCTATGTCAGCAGTAGGCAGAGATGGAACATCGGGTGTACCTACCGAATGGCACTGTGCGACGCAAAGGTGAGCCACGCTTGGAAGATCAATGCGACGATACCAGTCCAATAGAACAAGAGGTTCATCTTGAACTGCATCTGCATATCGTGAAATCTTATGTGATAGACAATAAACGGGAATGTGTGCATGAGAGCCAGTATGAAAAAGGCGTGAGCTATCCAGCGGTGGAATACTTGTAGTCTCTCGTGTGAGACACCTGTCAGCAAGGTTATCCAGTTTGTTTTGGTCGCCGTTGCGCTGTTACTCGTCAGTAAGGATGGATAAGTCGGAGTAGGTAATGTAGGACTGACAAGACAAATGGCATGCATCCCAAGGCCAGCCATCCTGATCTCGTTCCTAATGGTGGCGAGCCGCCAAAGTCTAGCGTGGGCCAATAATACGGCTGAGGGATCAAGTCCATGCCTATGTCTCATTAATTGGTCGCTCAAGTCTGCGGCTCTTTAGCTCACTCACAAAAAAAGAAGACGGCGCCAGCCAGTCCCAATACCAGCACTCCAACGGGAGCCGAGTTGAACCCAAGTGATGCGACATGGAATCCACGGTACGAAAGATATCTGATGATGGCGATAAGCATGCGCCAAGGTTTAGGCCCACAGAATCTCGGAAATGCAAGGCCAATGACGTAGTGGGATACTAAGTGGCCAATTGTGAAGAGTCCAATACCACACATGAAGAAGGCTACTGTAGGCAGAGCGTAGACGTGGTCCGCGATATACCTTTTGACGTCAGAAAGAAATCTTCAGCGAGTTATTTGGCCAATTTGCTTATCTCCGGCTTACCAAAAATGCCACCTTTTCATGTACCATGCGCATTGGGCTTCAGTGAAGCCATCGCAGGTGAATGCACGACTCCCAGTCAACTGTACTGGGGGCGTGAGCCAAGCTGCGGAGTCCATGTACGATCGATTGACCACAAGGTGTTGTCCGTGATTTAAGTTAATAAAGAGGTTAATCTCTAAAACAGTATCTGTAGAGGCTGTTGTAAGGGATGACTCTGTTTTGAAGGCTTCGCAGGAGAGGTGATATGGTCTGTCTTCCACGAGCCAAAGACGTATCGAATCTAAGGCGGCGAAAGCTATATGACGGAGTTTACGAAGAGGATTGATTCAAGTGACAGGAATGATCAATTACTCGCCCGTCTGATATAAAACGATGAAGATATGTATATTACCCCTGCCCTAGTTGCTGTTTTATCACAACCAAGGTCTTGTGCCGACTTCCGTAAGCATTAATTCTGATTGGACGATCTCTAGTAAAACATCAAATAGTCTCACGCCATCATCGCATGAATCGGCACTTGAGTAAGTTTGAGCAGGCTTGAGCAAGTTTATCTGCGGCGATAAGATTATTCCCGACCGCACTATATCCACTACCGCGGTGATATAAACTTACATGAAGTAGTGTACTTTTATACCTCTGATCACTATTAATTTACTTGTCTCGTTACAAAAATGGATTCAAGTTCAATGAAAATGGACATGGCCACTTCGACGGGCAGTTCCATGCCCATGTCAACTTCCAGCTCCAGCGCCATGGATATGGATATGGAGCATATGAGCATGGTCTTCTTCACTTCCACCACGACACTCCTCTGGACAAAGTCTTTCGCCCCCGAAACAACAGGACAATACGCCGGTGTTTGCATTTTTCTCATTGCCTTCGCTACTATCCTACGCATGTTGCTCGCTCTACGCGTCAACTTTTACAGCATCAAGGATAGTCTGAGAGGGAGGCGAACGAAAGGTCTACTAGTCGAGCCCCGAGTTAGTGAGAGTGCTGGCAATCGGCCGTGGAGAGCGAACGAGGCTATGATGCTGGGAGCGATAGATGTTTTGATCGCGGGCGTGAGCTACCTACTGTAAGCGTTGTTTTCTAACATCAGGTCACTCAGCAGAGACAGTGACTAACGTTTTGTCTAGGATGCTCGCAGTCATGACTATGAATGTCGGCTATTTCCTGTCAATATTGGTTGGGGTCTTTATCGGAAGCGTTTGTTGTAGTCGCTTTCCAGGCACCGTTAGCCTACATTAGACTAGACTTTGATTGAGTGAAAATTAGAAAGGTAAAAGAAACTTACTCGCTGTGAATAAGATCGTCCTCAAATAAAATGGGCCGTGAATCAGTCACATCACAAATTTTCTTTTTCTTTACTGCATTGCATTTCTTTGTGGTAGACTTCGCCACCTCAGCCCTCCCTCTGATCCCTCCGCAAACAAATCACCCACCAATCTCCCTCCTCTCATCACTCATCAGCTCATCTCCAACATCTCATCCCTTTCAGAATGAGCAACGCTACTGATGATCTCGTTGGAAGCACCTCCTGGATCGGAGCTGATGCCTACGATCCAGGCGACGAGCTCCACGATCGCGCCCTGGCAGTCCTCGACGAGCTCAACTGGGATCATCTCTTGTCCCTTTCTTCAGCGCTCAACAATGGAGTTTCTTGCACCTTCAGTCAGAAGTTTTCCATTGGCCACTTCAACATGGTTCGCCGCATTGACTTCACCGACGGCACCAGCTGGGTTGCCAGGGTAAGACTGCCAGAGCTCCGCAGCGTTTTCGGCGACCGCGAAGCCCTCGATGTGGCCAGCACTCTCAAGGTGGAAGTCTCGAGCATGAAGTTCTTCAAGTAGGTACGCTCGGGTGACGGATTGGGAAGTCGTACTAATAGAGACTGGCAAATAAAAAGGGCCAAGACCTCGATTCCCGTCCCTGCAGTTCATTCCTACAGCGTTGATACAAACAACCAGGTTGGCGCCCCGTACATCCTCATGGATTACATTCACGGAACT
The DNA here is from genome assembly GCA_013396175.1 of Fusarium denticulatum. Taxonomy (NCBI): domain Eukaryota; kingdom Fungi; phylum Ascomycota; class Sordariomycetes; order Hypocreales; family Nectriaceae; genus Fusarium; species Fusarium denticulatum. Next base: position 61,409 of record JAAOAK010000335.1, on the reverse strand, counting down.
GTCGCCATGGAATTACGAGATGCAAATGAATATGAGGGTGGACTCTTCGGCACTCCAGACCAAGATCGGGCTTTCAGAAAGCAAATGGCTGAGATTCAGGCAACGCTTTCTTCCTTCAAGTTCAGTGAGATCGGGAGCCTCTATCAGGATAATGAAACGGCCGACTTCTTCATCGGCCCAGAGATAGAGACTGGCAAAGGACCTTGGAGCTCCTCAGTGGAGTATTATGACCATCTCGCAAATCACGCTCTTCAAGTCTGCGTTCAGCACGCATCTCCCGATGTCAAGACAGCTTCCTCATTCGCAAACCCAATCCTCTTCAGACACCTCATGTCCCTATATCGTCAACAAAACTCCAGCGAAGAATCTTTCAGCCTTGTCAATCGCGACTTCGGAGCCCACAACCTCCTGGTGGATGAGACATTCCAGATCGTCGGCGTCATCGACTTTGACGGTGTCATGGCGGCCCCCATCGAAGTTGTCGCCCAGTATCCAGTTCTCACAGGGCTGAACCGAGAGCCACCGGGATGTGTCGAGACGAGACCTGCAGCGATCGAGCGCATCGAGAGGACGAAGCCGAAGCTCAAGGAATACAAAGAGATGCTGGCGGCTGCGGAACGCAAACTGGGGAATAACGATGAGGGAGCCACGCCGATCGCGGACCTGTTGCTTTCAGATGCTGCGAGTGTGTTTCAGGGCCTTGTGAGATATCAGGGTTACCAGGTTTTTGTCAACGATCAGTGGATGGAAGCTTACCTAAAGCTCGTCCGAGACCATTTTCAGCCGTTTGCCTCTACAGCTGCGTGAGATGCACTTTTGCAGTACTTGTGCTGCGCGAAGGGAGCTGGCTGGGTTTTGGTCGGGTTAAGGAGTATTTTTGTGAGTAGCATACTATTTTCGCAGTGATGTAAAGCAAAACCGTCACTTGGACTCCGCGTGCTCATTGCAATAAGGTACGGACGCACCAAGTGGAACATCATGTCTCAAGCCAAAATCTTGGACGGGCGCTGGGTCGCCTCTCATGGAGCCAGTCTTTAGTCAGTCTAGCAAACATGCAAAGAAGCTGCAAGTTACTGTGTAGATCAAGGTTTATAAAGTGATAAATCTGCTAGGTGTCTATGTATGACTTCATGCTTTGTCACCATGTATAATTGGTTTTTCAGTCATATATGAGCCCGAGAACCTTCAGGCTTGAATAGACATTCTGCTTCAACGTCAGGGCTTCGCTGAATTGGCTATTGTAATATTGCCACCCCACAGCTCCTGTGCATTTTCCCTAAACAGCTGATCTCGCAGTTTCACGTTTCCCTCGGTCAGGTCAAGTAGATGAGAAGTCCAAGGCTTGATATCGAGTCCCTCGAATCTAGTATGTGGCCAGTCCGACGCATAAACGAGTCGAGATGGCGCTTCCTTAAAGAGTTCAAGGATAACAGGATCAAGATCAGTGTACAAGGGCCCTGGGGCTTTTGAAAGACGATAGACGGCAGACACTTTTACCCAAGTATTGTTTCCCTCCAAGAGTCGCAACATTGAGTCAAATCCAGTTAGAGAGTGCGGATCGAGAGCAGCACCAGAGATGTTCGGCTTTGGGATGTCCGGGTGGCCTAGATGATCGATAACGACCTTGACACCCAGATTTGGAATCGCGGGCTCAATGCCGGGTATGTCCTTCATGGCGATATAGATCTGCAAAACCCAGGAGAAAGGTCGAATAGCATCTGCATACCTCTGCATCGTATCTCTGAGCTCTTTGGCAGGCGGTGCATCACCCGTTGACTGAAAGTTCAACCGAACACCACGAACGCCGAGGTCATTCCATTCTTCAAGCTGTGCAGTTGAAGTGTTGGCCACATCAAACACGACGACACCGAGAGCCCTGTCCGGCCCGAATGCCTTAAGAGTATCAATGAGCAAGGTATTGTCATTCCCGTAGACGGAAGGTTGAATTAAAACCATGTGTGAACAGCCGAATCGCGTTTCTTCGACGGTGGCATCCCAGGCTGTGTATGTACCAAACTCGTATGATCCCGGGATAGGCGGAAAACGAGCTGGGTCCAAGACGTGGAGGTGAGAGTCCCATGAGCCGTTTGGCATGCGGCTGTCAGGCTTGAGGTCGCATGCATCTGAAGCAGAGGTGACCCGAGCTATGGCTTGCGTGATAAACAAGCAATGCGCAAGAAATAGATAGGTTTGGATCCTTTTGAGACTGTACATGGTGAACATAGCTAGACGGCAATAAAGTGATGAAGCGATGACATCGGAATTCTAGAGTTCGCAATGCGCGAGGTATTAAATATGCATCAGTCAGCGTAGCAATGGTCCATGTGAATCCAGTTCCAAGCCGTCGCCCAATGCCGTCGAATAGAGTTGACCTTGGCGGCAGTTGTATCTCGCTGGAAAGAGTGGGGATCTCCACGGTAGTTGATCGCGGGGGCTAGATTTGTCTCCCGACTACGATGACGCCAATTTGTCAGAGAACGGCCTATGCAATTATAACCTTTTAGTGTTAGGTAATTGATTAGATGCGAAGCTCTAATAAAGGTTTTGTTTATGGTGATTCCGGATGTGAAGTCGAATAGGACAGTAAATGGACGTTGTTGTAGGATGGTTTAGATGGTTGTTCAGATCTGACGGGATATGGTGATATAAAAAAGGCATTGGGTACAGCGAGAGTGCATTCTTGAAAAGTTTAATAGGTAGTGAACTTCAAGGAAATAGTCTCCCTTATATCTTCACTTATGAGAGACAATAGCCTTATTTAATAGACCAGTTTAACTAATCCAAGAGAAATAGATAGTCTAGGTTATTATCGCTTGCCATTTTGCACCCGCAACCCTCCGATAGTGGGGCTACGAGCTCAAGCAGGTAATTGGTCGGATAAGAACAGCTTATCTATTGGCTGAAGACTACAGATAACTGACTGTAGCTTCTTGCTCCTTCGTGTGACGCTAGGGCCTCCTGTCAGACCAGACTCTCACTCGGGTACTGCACACGAGATGTCTTTGGAATCTTCCAAATTTGTCATACAATTCCTTGATTTCATATTTATAACTATCCCGAGCTGACATGACTAATCTCGATCCAAGGTTGAGCCCAAGAAGATGTATCCCGTATATATTAATAATTCACTCAGTACCAAAGATCTTTTCTTAGAGACAACTACCCCACAAGACTAGTCCAGAAACTGCACGGCACTCTCCGCTAGTTTTCAGCCCTAAATTGCTGACCTGACCCCATGTGCCGATATAAGAATCCTGCTCGGTAATCACTGGGTCGACCCTCTTGACACTGCCGTACTCTCCTCCCTCCTCATGGCGACCAATCATTCCCCTCCCCTCGTTCCTGCAGGGCCCTTGCTCCTCCCCGTGCAACTCATCCCACGACGAAACGCCAGATCCAAACAGCGTTTTTATCGCCTCAGCAAACCCAAGGTCCGCAGTGGTTGCTTGACATGCAAGACACGTCGCGTCAAGTGTGACGAGGGAAAACCAGCGTGTGCGCGGTGTATTCGTGGAGATTTTGTTTGCGATGGGTATGAGACGCAGCCTACAAAGCTTGAGATTGTCCCCGTGCCATCAGCGCAGGTCGTGCCGGTGAAGTTCTTACCGCTTGCTCCGTCTACGCTGCCTGGGCTCGATGGACACAGTGTACCGTACCTCGATGCCTTTCGGTATCACGTGGCGCCGGAGCTCTCGGGGAGCTTTTACATGGATTTCTGCGAGGGGACGATTCTTACTGGTGTGCATCAGGATGACTCCATTCGTCAGCTGGTGCTAGCACTTGGCGCGTTAACCCTTGCCATCGCCGATGACGCGCGGGATTCGAAGCAGTCTACCGCGCAATCGAAACCTTCGCCGCTTAAGGTTTGGGGCCCAAGCAGTGTTAAGAACAGAAATCATGCTGCGTCGCTAAAGCATTACCTCAAGGGCGTTCAGGGTCTTCGTGAGCGATTAAAGCTCGACCCGGCTCATGTCTCTGTACGGACCATGACGGTCATGACGATCCTCATGGCTTTGTTTGAGATCTTACAGGGGAATCATCGGTCGGTGGACAGTATACTGAAGAGTGTTACTGCTCTGTTGAACGAACATCTTGCGCATCAAAGGAGCACTGAAGGTAGTAAGGATGAGATCACGTCGGTTCAACATACGTTCCTCTGCTTTTCGATGATGTGTCAATACTCCCGTCAGATCATATCGGCCATACCGATCTATATGCAGATAAATACAGTCTCTGCCACAGAACCGCCAGTGTTTGGGGTCGATTTGCCCAAGTCCCTTCTTGGTCGATGGCGGCTGTTCAACAGTGCCATGATGGCGTATATAGGACAGGCCCATGATGTAGTGGCGCTGAAAGACCCAGAAATCATCAAGTCATTCCATCTACGCGGCCGAATTCTATACAAGCAAGCGCTGTCATGGCGCGAGGTGATCCGAGCCTACCTCAAGAGCGACCTCGATGAGGACCATCTTCATCGGCTGAAGCTACTGGAGATACACTGCATTATATCAGAGATCCACTTGGACTGTATCCTAATACCGTGCGACTTGTCTTATGACCGGTACGAGGAGACATTCAAAGCTCTGCTTGACGACTGCACGGCGTGGTTGAAGCAGCAGGTACGAAATGGCGTTCCTCGTCATATCACTTTGGGGGAGGGTATACTTCTTCCACTGTCAGGTATCGCTCGTCTATGTCGAGTCCACGATGTCCGTATGGAGGCACTCTATCTCACACAAAGTGTCACCTGGCAAGAGGGTGCTTGGGATCCTCAGTTTCTAGCACTAGGAGAGCTTGGGACCGTGGTGATGGAGGAGCGAGGGAGAGAAGAGAGTGGGTTCATACCAGCGTCTTCGAGATGGCTTTGGGTGAGCAACGTGGATGGTGAAAAGGAAGATGCCGATCCCCTTGGGCTCTATATTTCCCGGTTCTTGGATGAGAACGGACAGCCGCTGGTACGAGTGATACCATATGATAGCGCATGGTGGGATGAGGTTTGTGGCATTTCGAGCTGTAAGAAGGATCATGCTATAAGATCAAGAGAGGTTTTTCAAGGTGTGCCTGGTAAAGTACACAAAGCATCAATGCTGAAATAAGTCTGGGAAGTGAATGACTACATTAGGAGAACAAGGGCATATGGGCTGTACCAAATGGATAATATTGCTAATAGACCAAGGACGTGTTCAATAATCATAGTCTGCTATGCTGTGATCTCGTGAATGTCGGACCGAAACAATCTACGTTCAGATGGACACGGAGCGTGCTAGAAACAAACAGAGGGGTTATCTTCAGCTGTACCGCTCTGAATGTTTCAGACTACGAACCGTCCGTTCTATCTGCATATACTTTTGCTTAACATAGGTATGCAAGAACATACAATGTTCCGTTTCAATACTGCTGAATAGACCCTCTATGTTCTGAGCTAATACAGAACTCTAAGTGACTAATGGCCTCGCTGGATTCTACAAAATCCTCTATTTAAGTAATTTTACTTCCATGGCTTTCTTCTGTTTGATGTCCATAACTTCCTGTTCTTCTGTAGGCCAAAGACCCTCTCTGTCAGCATGCCTTGGTATTGCCCCTATGTTCGTGGACGCCAACTCCAGCGATTCCGCATGGACCATCCTCGCTTGCTTCGCACGTTGAACGAAAGGGACTGGTTTTGGACGGATGGAATATGCGGCGCAAAAGGTCTTCAACAGAGCGAGGAAAGATACCCCAGCCACTGGGTCATCAAGAGAAAATACAGGTACAAGGCGTTAGTTCTTTGGCGTAAACATATGGCAAAGAGGCACCCTTACAAGGGTACGGTAAAGGAAGGCCCTAGTACTCGTAGGCACCAAAGCCAGAGGATTAGAAGGCGTGTGAATGCTGGACAGGTCAGAGTCCAAAGGAAGTGGGACGAAGATGAAGATGAAGAGATGACCCCTTCAGTGGACCAGGTGACTGAGATTCAGAACAATTACGACTCCAATTCTGAACGAGAAGACGTTGACTACGGTAAATCTGACAGTGAATAGTAGAGATTTTTACCACAAGCTGCTAGCGTGAATATGCGATCAACAAAGGGACGTGTTTTGGTGCTCTGACCGTCTTGAGGTAAAGAAAAGAATAAAATAGAATATTGGAATCATGTGTTTTCAACCACAAATTGGTGTCATCTTTTAAGTAAGACTTCGAAGATATAATACAATGCATCAATCCCCTCTCCACACTCAACACTTCTATTCGGACTGTAAAGAGACCATCCTATAGGAACAAGATAGGTCTCTCAAGATGCCGAGCCTCTGTAGATGTACCGTGTCATTAACCTGAGCAGTATGTGGTCAGAGGATGAGGAGTTTGTCATTAGAACGTGTGTGAGGCGCGTGATGTTAGCCATCAGCTGTAGGGACTATCAACTCAAAACAACACGCTTATCAAAGTCAGTCCGGGCAGTATACCAGCTACCCAACACTAAGTTCTGTCTGCCGGAATAAGCTCTCAGCCACAAGTCTCAACAGCCAATAACACGTCTAGCTCACAACTTTTAAATTGGTGAACAGTGCGTCTAACTGCATGACTGCACTACCCGCTTTGAAGAACACACCACATTCATCTTCGCACTGGAAGAACAAAGGCGCCGTGTTATGAGTTAATACAGAACTAAAATTAACTTACCGCTACAAGAGTAATTATTTAAAGGCCTTCGTACCTAAAGCCAGTTCCTTCTTTATCTTACTTCAATCACTACAACATATCTACAGCCATATACCGTTGTCTCTCCCATTACTTCCCAACACTACTATCTATCAAAAGACTACAAAATGTCAACTGAACCCTATCTCAATGCAGTCACCATGCTTGGACGCTTCGTGCCATATGAGTTTGGACGTCAGCTTCAGCGCTTCCACGACGACCATCCTGGACAGCTTGCCATGCTCACAGACAAGGACTGGGAATGGATTCGTGACGTGTGCTTAAAGCCACCAACCCAGCCGGACGAAGAGCGATACCCTGCTGAGTGGGTTACTAGCACAGAGCCAATCAAAAGTTTTCTGCCCCGTTGGCGCAGATATATGAGATACAAACATCCTTATAAGGGATATAGGATTGGGTACCGCGCGAGATTCAAGCGTAACAAAAACTGGGATCCCAGACTGAAAACGGACGATAACCCTGAGCCCGAAGGACAGAATGTTGGCCAGGAGGAAATCACCGGGACGAATCAGAATGCTGGAAGTGGGGTTGCACATGGTGTCGACTCTGAACAGGAGGGCGTGGATCAGTAGGGGAGTATCATAGTGTATTGGAACGCTGAGAGGTATATCAACTACACCTCCAGCTCCGGGGAGGCCATGACTCCGCAAGTGAATGGCGGAGACTGCCGCCGAAAAGCTGTCAGCATAAACGTTCGACCATTGAAGCTAGTATCTCAGGCCCAGGTTATAAGAAAGAAGAATACTACGATCGCGAGAGGTGGACCAATGTTCTGGGTGTTTTACAGAAATATAATTTGCAAATACACATTCAGACGAACTGTCTTTATCTAACTTATATGTGACTCAAATCATCGTTCCCACGTCTCCCTTCATACTACTCAAGCTGAGTACCATAGAAAAGCCTGCTACTCAAAGATCGAAGTAACAGATATTAGTACGGTACCTGTTCCCCGAGTGCGTTACGACAGACCGTCCACACGTGACAGTCTGCGACTTTCCATTGAGAACACTCCCTTTGACCGTAAGGCTCTGACCACTACCGGACTGAATCTGGAACGCAAGTGTGTCGCCGAACCTCAGCGTCTTAGGACATCCGAACCGCTGGCAGAAGTTCCTCAGTTCGGAGTTGGGGCACTCGTCTCCCCCACTCAAGCCGCTGGTGGGACTCTTGGTAGAGCCATCGGCGCCTGTGGCAAGAGCCCAGGGACCGCAGCCGATGCCAGGGATGTTACCGCCGATGGGGGGTACGATGGTTGAGATGTAGCCGATTTCGAGGTTGATCTTTGCAGCGTCTGCGGCGGTGACTGCGAGGGCAAGGGCGGCGGTGAGGCTTGGGAAGTGCATGATGGAAGTTCTGTGAATAGTGAGCTTCGAATCTTGGTGCATGAGTGGAAGGACAGACAGTAGAATCTTTGCATAAATAACTGAAAGTGCTAGGTGAAGAGGAGCTGGTGTTGAGCGTAAGGACGAAGAAGTCCAAAGTCTCGTGGGCTTGCGATAACCTTTTATAGCCGTCTAGACCTCTACCGTACTTACATCCTTTCGCGCTTCGAGCTTAACGGACAGAATGGACCGAGCTGAAGCGGCCGACTGAGCATCATGCCAAGCTTCGAATCACATAGAACCAGGTTGCCGAGAATGTAGAGCATCGTATGCTCTGCATGAGGTCCATTGTGTAGACGACAGACCATTATAGAGAAGTACTCAATCCACTAGGAGTTTATCTTTGGCTTTCATTTCTATCTTCATTATGTCCAGACGGAAGACCTAATTATCCAGGAGATAAGGCAGCTGTTCGAGTACAATGAAGTATTCTGTTAAAAATCACCATATCGATAAACATTCACAACAAACAACCATTTGATTGAGTCAGGGAAAGGAAAGGTGAAACTAATGATACACCGCTGACTCACCTGCATTGTCAGCATTTGACACGGTTATGTAATCATGCCAAGTCTCGGCTCGGCTCGATGCATCTCGAGAGTCCAATAAAGAATCAAGACCTAGAAGAAAGGAGGAGCCCGGAACAATTCACCGTAACACTTCAGCATTAATTTCAGCATTAATTTCAGCCTAAAACCTATTATCCGGGTCACCGGGTGCCAGATGTTCTAGACCGTCTCTCTCATATCATGCTAGGTCCATGGCAAATCTCTGCCCAACTGCCTCTTCACTGACTCTCCAACAGACCCCTGCTTTCCTAGCATCCTGCGCCCAAGCCGCAACAATCTCGGTATCTCTCGTAACTTGGCAGTCATTCATGAAAACACCATCAGGTAGATCTGGTGCCAACGCGGCAGTGAGGCCAGTCGCACAACCTCCTTCAGAAGTCTTCGTAAGCGCCTCATTTGCATCTTCGAGACTCCTCCCTGTGATTCTTTCTGCCATATCCATCAATACTTCAGGCCTCATATGGTTATACATGCCACTGTCCGTGTTACCCGGGTGCACGGCAAAGGACCGAAGACCCTTTTGCGCATACCGCTGGTTAAGCGCCACTGAGAAGAGGACCTGAGCTCCTTTGGATTGAGCATATGCCTCAGCTGGGTTGTAGCTCTCGATTTCTATGTCGTTGAAATGGGGATCTTGGAAGGTTGGTTGGTAGTATTTGTGTCCGAGGCTCGAAATATTGATGACTCTTGGAGAGGACGAGGTCAACAGTCGAGGCATGAGCATATTTGTGAGGAGAAAGTGCGAGAGGTGGTTGATTTCAAATTGACTCTCGAATCCATCCGGCGTCCGCACAAGATTATTGGTGATGACACCGGCATTGTTGAACAGCGCGTCGATTGTAGTGATGTCTTTATCGGCGAGTATGACCTCGGCGGCTTTTCGAACGCTTGCCATAGACGCTAGGTATGTTTCGATAAACTTCACAGTGATCGAAGCGTTGATCTCGTGGATCTTCTCGATGACGAGTTGGTACTTGGACTCGAAGCGGGCGAGAAGGATGAGCGTTCGGGGAGACTCGGTTGCTAGTGCGTAGGCAGTTGCTGAACCAATGCCATTGAGAGAAGGACCTGTGATAACAACTAGACAAGCAATCAATTAGAACCTCTATTGTCAGACCAGATACTCCGAGCACTTACATGTTTTGTCTTAAACACCTTCTGGGAAGGCTGCGACTACCTGTCGTCCAGTCGTTGCTGCGCCGAACTGCTCCATGATGATATCAGTTTAAGAAAAGGATATCTTAGTCCGCTTGTGAGTTTGTTGAGCTGATACAGCAGTTTCCGGAAATCCGATTCTTATTTATAGCTCCCAAAAAGCAGATGCTAGTCAACCGGGCGCCTGTTAGACTTGGCCGAGGACCCCAAAATAGTCTTCAACAACCGGATCTAACGCCGGAGCCGCGATGCTAAGGCCGCTGAAATCCCCAACCTGCATTCTATATAAATAGCATGAAGACTTAATAGCTAAGGTGGATTCTCTTTTTCAATAGAAATATAAGCTAGCCTTTTAAAAGACATAGTGATACGGTGATACTAGACCACACGGGAAAAACCACAATGGAAGAAGATTACGTCAATAATAAGACTTACTAATTGTTTTCTTCTGAATAATCAGCTTGCCTCCTGCTCTTGTCTATTACGTCTCTTTGATTTGCTTAGCTGGCAAGTCGGCGTCTTGGAAAGACCTCGGCATCTCGCAACAGCTTTGCATATTTGTAATCGTCAGCTTACGGTATGATATGATACTCAAGAAATGACCAAGTCGCTCTGTATTTAAGTCCGCAGCCTCTCAAGTTCAGGTTCATCAATATCAGCAACCTCATCGTCATTCAAACTATTATTATCAAAACCTCAAGACATTAAGACATCAACAACAAACCTCTGAAAAGTCCTCCTCATGGCGACCTCAAAGCCTATTCCCATTCTCACTATTTCCCTTGCTCAGCATCTCCACGGGTACAGCGCAAACGAAAGTCTTAAAGAACAATGGTCCGAGACAAAAGTCCCTGCCTCAACGTCATCTCGCTTCGCCAACATTGGTTTTGACCTCGACGTCCAGGGCAGAAACCTCGACGAACTGGAATCACAGCTCATAGGGAGGGAGTGGGGCGGGATAATTGTTGGATGGTGTTCGCGTGGTAACATTGAGCTCACGGAATTGTTCGAGGCAGTCGTTGCCATCTGCGTTGACCACATTGTGGAAACGAAGAAGGGAGATACATCGCAGAAGGAACCCAAGCTGATCTTCTGTCGCGGACCGGACGACTTTGTTAACGCGACGCTGCGCAATTTTCCCAACTGAGATTAAGAGATCAGAGTAGTCCTTGAATTTCAATACACTCGTTAAATCGCATTGCCAGAAGACGGATAGTTTACTCCGTAGGAGTGTCAATTGATGCAGTTGAATTGAGTTTGTGTCACGCTACCTATATAAAGTTTAATCGCAGAGATCCAATCACAATCCCCTCACTACAGCAGGCTTGAGCCTGTTCGTCTTCCGTAGTATAGTGGTCAGTATGCAAGCTTGTCACGCTTGAGACCCGGGTTCAATTCCCGGCGGGAGAGATCCAGCCGCCTGCGATACGCAGGTTTCCTTTTTTCATTTTTGTCAATTAAACCATTTCATAAGCGGCAATAGTTGGGAATTGTTTTTGTCCTACTGCGACGCTATAGGAACACCGCTGCCGCCATCGGCCTAGTGTGTCTGGTAAGTCTGGAACTGCTTTCGCTCGAGCTTGGATTTCTCAATTGAAGAGTTGTCTAGCCTTTTAAAGGGTATTCTCCTGGCTGACCACGTTGGTAATAATTCATGTGTTGTCCCTCTTCTATTTGGTCCTTGTGATATTCAAGACAATTAGCGACAATGTGTTTATGTATACTCTGGCATTTCTTGACCGTATCTTCAAGTCCCTTCTTGTGTTTTGCAGCTTGACGATCCTCGTGTCTGTAGATCTGTCTACGGAACAGATGCTATTCTCGTAGCACGGCTAACTGCAGCGTTCCGACAGAGGTAAAGTTAGGTATATATAGCTAGCGCAGTGCGTTTTGTAATCAAATTTAAACGGCTAATGATGCGAAAGAGCCGTTACAATGGGCGTGAAGTACTACAGGCTGTCTAAACACATATTCACTGAGCAACGGCTAGAGTATGATCACCGATTCTATTCTCTGTTCCTAACTGTGAACCTGCCAGTATACCTGCGCGACTCAGACTCGTATACTAGGACAATATTATTACACAACCAAGCTTCTTCCTCTTATCATCACTGCCAGATCTAGGCCGCCAGTCCTGCAAGGGCGTTGGGCTCGCCAAGAGCGCCCTGGGGGAATCGAGAGTTAAAGCCAATAACAGACTGAACGCTGTGGAAGGTAGATGTCTTGATGGAGAGCTTCTGGTCGGAAACGAGCCATCGGACACCCTCGCTGCAGGGGGGAGTTGTGAGAGATCCCTCGTATCTGCATTAATAGTTAGCATGATTCAGGGAAATGTAATCATTGGTGGACTTACGTCTGGAAAGATCCTGCAGCAAGAGTGCTGACCAACTCAGCCATGCTGAGACCTTTGGTCTTGGTAAGAGTTCCAGGCTCGGAGATCTCGCCAACCGAACCAAAGACAGTCTCGAGCAGGTTGGAGGCGGTAGTAGCAGCGGTAGTGGGAGCATTGACATGGAAGAACGAACCGCCAACACCAGGAAGCTGTCGCTTATCCTTGCCCTCAGTACTCTTGCGAACAACCTTGGTAAACCCATCACGCTTGCGAGCAGCAGGTGTCGCAGCAGGAGGAGCAGGAGCAGTAGCGTTACCAGCAGGGCTTCCACCAGAGCCATCATCAACATCGATAAAGACACCAACGACAGCGATCTTGGCATCGGCGCTCTCCCAGACCATGTGCATCTCCATAGCCATGCTCTTTCCAGCATCGAGATGCTCACTAGGCAAGTGGAAATGGAACTGTTGAAGAGTAAAGCTGTTGTTCTGGAAAGACATGGTGCCCTTTCCAGCGACGACTTCGACGGTTGTACCGAGGTTCTCGAATTCGGCTCCCTCGAGCATATCGGGGATTTCAAGGTTGAGCTGGCTGGCGGGGACCATGGCGTTGGCGCCTGCGACCATGTCGATGGGAGATTGGTTTACGCCGGTAGAGCAAAGTGCGTTGGCCTGAGGGTCGAGAGCGTTCCAGTTGGTAGGGCCCTGTAATTGTCAGCATCTCCAATCATTGCAGTAATCTGGGTACATACGATCTTGCCAGTGTAACCGAAGGTGTTAACCTCAACCTTGCCGCCCTCAGCTCTCGGCTGCAACAGCGTACCATAAGCACAACTCGCAATAGCCTTTGAGGCAAAAGCACTCAAGAGAAGAGCCCTCAAAGAAATGGAACCAGCCATGATGATTATCCTTGACTAAGAAAGAAAAACGAGTAAAGCTTGGCTGTAAGTAGTGACTGAAACAAATAATATTATCCACTTAACAAAATAGAGGCCAGCCTCAAAGAAGAGAAAGAATTAAACAGTCTAGGAAACAAAGAACAGAATAATCGAACGATGATGAGTAAAAATCAGCAGGTTGCGCGGATGCATTGTTTTAATAGAAGATCTGGGCGAGTTATAGTAAACAGGTTTAATGGTCGAAAATAGCAGCGGAGTGTTAGTGTTGTTTCGTGAGGTATGCTTAAGGTAACCTTAAACCTTGACGTGTGGAGGTGGGGAATAGCGTGATTCACGCCGCAGGTCTTGTCGCGACGAGGAGGGTGAGACTCTCCCGGTCTCGGATGCCAAGGATAAAATGAAGCCTTGGGAAACATACCAAGCGGATGATAGAGATGACATACACATTAATGAGAAGAATTATTGACAGTCTGATGTCAATAAATATGACTGAGACCATCGTATAGATCAAGACACCTGTTCATTCTCTCATCAATTGACTCTAGTCATTCCATGTCATAGCTCCAAGTCAAGATGAACGCTCCACGATGAAACATCCCTTCTCTTATCACCACGATAAGAACTAGTTTCCGGCGCTTCCTCAAAAAAAAGACTCGCGTCTAGACTCTCCCCTCCAACCATAAAAGTAGCAGGTCCCGTTGCAAGGGGCGCAACCTCAAACGGCCTCGCTTACCGAACTTTTTAGTGGCTTACCATCCACGGGGGCACGATGACACACTAAAGCCAGGGGCCCAGGGGGAAACATTATGGTTATGATTATACTTAAAGATAAGAAATCACGGCAATCGGTGCGATTTCAGTTAGGTGTCAATGGTGTTTGTTGTAATTATAGATACTGCCGAAACGGAAGTGATGCTCCGATATAAACGCTATCCTGTTTTTATTGCCGAAACAGTGAACAGTGTTTGGTATGGGAAGTTGGGGAATTCTGAATGAGGTCTGGACTTTTTGGTATGTCACTGGGCGGTTTGCGAGTCTGTTTTGTCTTGTCATCCGGAGGTTGGAAATACTCAAATGCATGTGTCAATGGTATCTTGAGCTTATCAAATCGGTGACACTGCCAGGCACAGATCTTTCGATCGTCAGGAATGCATAGCCTAAGAGATCCTGGAGGACGAAAAGTATGCAAGATATAGGGTGGCTTAGCGATCGGCAATCGTATTACCTGCATCCGATATCATTCGCGTCTCCGGGTTTATCTGTTCCGATCGTGACCGCGCGTCATCCAGGACTATCTTCAGAATCTATAGCTTATACCCTATAGGCCTATACTATTACATTAATTTCTGGTTCGGGACCTAGCGCTTGGCTTTTATCTACAGTCCTAAGCAATATATGTCAGAGTAATAATAATTCAACTTATATAGAGCCTGTTCCATGCCATTATATGCAATTGTTCTTGATAGCGAGAAGGGTTCTATTATTACAGATGACCGTATTAGAAGACAGCAAATATCCCAGTTGACATGAAAATCTCCACCATTGTGTGTAGAAAATTGACCGGACTTTCCAATGTATGAGTCCGATTTAATTAATTCACGCCTAATTCTGATCGAGAATCAATTCCCAGCGTATTACATCGAAATCCGCTGCGACCATGTCTTTGCCATTGGATCTGTCAGAACGCGTTCCCCCCGGAAATCGCCAGTAGCAGCCTCCCAGCGCAAACAAGCAAACGCAATAATTCGTTCTCACGTCACGACACATCTCGCCGGACTGATGGGATATGCACTGAAGCTGAGATACTGTCGCCTGCGCACATTCCAGTCCATCGCAACGCTTGGCGACGATCATAGGCTCAATTTCGAGGCACTGAGACATCAAGAACCTTGTCGGTGTGGCTCAGTTGGTTAGAGCGTTGGTCTCATAGCACAAAGCTGATGATTTAATCACAGATTAGAGTAATCCAAAGGTCGAGAGTTCGAGCCTCTCCACCGACAACTCTTTCTTTTGCCTTTGCTAGAACTTGATTCATTTTTTTATCAATGCGCAAATGACTTTTGTTCCATTCGCTGATTGTCAGATACTTATCCCATTCTTGTTTTGTTGTCAGGTTTGTTTGTTCCTTTGCATATTGACAGGACTGCTAATCCCTTTATGTGTTACGCTTAAACCTCAACGCGTAACTGTATCTTATAGACGATGAACCTGCCTGACCTAAATTGCCAATGCAGGCAGCAATGGCCTTGTCCACTCGTGAAAAAGGAGAAACTGGGGTGAGGCAGAGAATGCCAGGACAAGCCATGGCATGGACATGACAGGGATACATCAGAGCCACAGTAACACTAACACTAGGCAGCCAGAAATGCTCCACTAACTGTTATAGTATCTGTAACTAAAGGTCACTTGACGGAATTCTTGCGTACTCTCAATTCCGCGTTCACGACGCCACATAATACTAAACCTCAATTGTAAAAGCCCGCGTTTTAAAAGCAGTCCAGCACCTTTGCCGCGTTTCCTAGTTATCAATGTTCATTCTGACTCCCACCCAGTTACAGTTGCTCGCTACAATGCCTTCATTTCAGACCCTCCCACCGGAAGTCACCGTCGCAATCCTTAGATGTCTCAATCCATTCGACCTACTGTCCGTCCTCCAGACTTTCAACAAAGCACTCTTCAGCGCAGCAGAAATCGCATTCAAACCGTATAAAGAATGGACTCACAACGCCCAGAAAATGGTAGCATTGTTTCCCCCGCGAAGCAGCCATAGCACCCGCCGTCTCCGCCCTTCATATCCATCTTACATCCCGCCCTTGGACCATGATAATGTCTCAGAGCGCGAGGAAATTCCAAGGAGGGATTACGAGGACCTTTCACTGGATCCTGAAGGTGGACCGTATATTCGATGCTCCCCGCCTGATCTGATAACTTGGATGAAGCTCGATGGGTCATTCGAGTGGCTTGAGCCTCTAGATAAAGACACGGCGGACGACATGCTGCCACATACCGGAGTTGAAGGCGATCGGCCAGTAGCACCAAAAGCTGACCTCGATGCTCTCGTCAAGCAAGTCAACGATTTGGGCCTTGTGCTTCCTGTGGGTTTTGAGGCATTTGTCCGAAGCAACAGACTGCACCACCGTATTCCGAGTGCTTCGGCCTGGTACTTCCGACTATCAAAGCTCATCAAATGCCCACCCGCCATTGATGACGACCAGGGAGGCTACTTGATCCGCTTTCACTTCGACCAGCAACACTGTGGTTTTGCATACCTGTATTTGAGCTCTTCGGGAGGTCATTGCGTTTTGCTATCGACGGTTGATGTGTACGCATGCTTCAACGATGACGACGAAATCAACGGAGGGCAAGTGGATGGAGATAATGCTGTGGACGAGGGAGCAGACGCCGGTGAAGGAAGTATTGACGACAGCGAGCTTACAAAGGAATATTTCTCCCTGGCCGGACTTTCATTCGAGGAGTATCTCGTGGCGGTTTATTTTGAAGGACTGCTTAGTTTTGAGGCTGATACTTTTGAGGGACTGGAGAGTTTTGTTAAGCATGTTTACCGCTCGCCTAGAGAGGTTGAACATCTGCGCGAAACGAGTAAGTCAGACAAAGAGTCTCGTGAGAATGACATGCTTACCGGTGCCTAGATGAAGCGATTAAGGTGTTCCTCGATGCGCAGAAGTGGAAGGGTGTCGAACATTACAGGCAAAGCATTAGCGATTAAGCTCCCGTCCTCTTTCTCTTCTTCGCTCATCGCTCTTTGGTAATCACGCAGGGACATCGCTGATGAACTTGAATCATTTTACAAGTGGCTGGTGAATTTTACTACTTGAAGAACAAGGTTCCTATCATACAGGTTACAGGACTTTGACACTTTGTCCTTGGACCCAGATGTGCAGCGAAATCGGATGGGACTCTTCCAACGTCTTGTTAGCTTGTATCGGACGTAACCCCAAGTTCGAATCCTTTAAATTGCAATACGACGAGACAGTAGAAGTTTTGTAGACCACGCGCATTTTTTTGTCACCGTTTCCAATACAAGATCGCTGGCATGTGATATTGAGTGCTGAATGTGATTGTTGGTCGGTGGCTTGCTGATCATTTACTGCAAGTTTTGTTGTTGGTTGTTGGTTCTATCCCTACTGCTGACTAGCCAGGATGTTCCATGTTCCATTGAGCGGCTACATGAGCTAACTCTCTGCCCTAGAGGTGTAAAAAGTCGCTGAAACGCCAACCACCCGGTCAGAAAGACATTGGTTGAGGTGCCTTGGCGGTTGCGGCGGCCATGGGGTCGATGGCCATGCAACCTTCACAGAAACTGGAAATATCATTGGAAAAACAGCTAACAGATGTTTTAGAAGCATTTTAGTATCTAAGCACTAGTCGTTAAAATGGCAAGCTCTGCGATAATGGCGTTGGTTCTCGACTTATATTTTGTATGTGCTAATTTTATATGTGAGTACACTTCATGTAGCCGCCGATGAACCAGCCTCAGCATGTTAGACGCCATGAGTATGGCGGTAGTAAAAAGCCGTTATCCATTCGGTTTGGATGCACAGTGGAGAGTTGTATCATCGAAAGTCCTCTTTCTTTCCCTGTTATTGTTGTCTCTATTGCTTGAGTCTCTATTCACGATCCATAGACTGGATTGGTACTTTTTTGTCTGTATACAACGGCCCTCCCCCCTTCAACAATGGGCAACTCAACTATTTGTATGACTATATACATATTCAAAGGAAACCCAGTCGACGCCTGGTACAAGCGCCACGTTCTCATGTACTTCACGTCGCCCGAGAACAAGAACTTCCACGAGACCGTCCACGCTCAGCGCGACGATGAGCTAAAACCCTGGAGAGTTGACAGAATCCACAAGAAGGTCATCTGGGCCGACAGTGCGACGTACATCACCCACGTCAACGCTGGGGCTGTCAAAGTTAGGAAAGGTCACGAACTTGATCCAGTCAGTGTCATGGCGGCCACTCCGTTGACGGGTCGAGATGCCGACTGGAACTGTCAGCATTTTCTCCTCGAGGGGCTTCAAGCACTTGTTTCCCATGGATACCAGACCCAAGAGTGGTATGACTGCGTTGAGGGGGATCTTATGGACAAACTGTTGGATACTAATATTGCCTAGCTGGGGATAAAGAGATCTAGACCAGGTTTGTTGCGTACACCGTTACATGTTCTGAGTGTTTCTTTGTAAGGGAGAAGATTGCATGTTGGATACGGGAGTGCTTGTACGGGATGTCAGTCTAGTTAGAGCGCTTTATCTAAGAGAGTGAGACTATGAAGCAGACCAGTATGTACTCTAGATCATACCGTTCGTCGAACAGAGACGGAACGTGACTCCCCAGTGTTTTCCAATCAACATTATCCAGACCACGCAATGCAAACACATAATCCCAATACACGGGGTACCACCCTGCCCACTCCCAGTCCAGAATAGCGACTATTTGACCATCGCGTATCATGATGTTCCTCGACGAGATATCAGCATGTGTAAAGACGATGGGATAATCTGCACCAAGCTGCTTCGTCATCTGAGCCCAGTGTAATGACTGCTCCTCAATTCGCTTTGGAGGCCGAACAAGCCATTCCTGAAACGATTCGAGACTTGTGAAAGGGCCACCGGATCGAGTCATCATGCTGGGAACGACAGCGCCTTGTCCGTCGAAGCGACCGATGTAAAGTCCCTTGAGGGCACGCAGTTGTCCCAGGTAGTCTTTCAGCTGGTCCAATATTGCAGTGCGCTCATGCGGTTTGAGGGATGGCCAGGCCTCTTTTAATGTCTGGCCCTCGATATACTCCAGTTCGATGCGATCCCAGTCGCTGCTAATGACCTCGGGAACAGGAATGGTCGTATTTTCCTTGATGAACTGTAACACCAGCGCTTCATTTGGCTTGTCGTGGACGCCCATACCGTCAGGGTGAATTGCGTACTTGGTCACGGTATTGCCATGTCGGACGATATAGCGCTCGGTGCACTTGTATATCACTTCGCCTTCTGGATATGGGGCTGCTGTTCTTTGTGGCGGTGGAGAGTCGCCGTACATGGCGATTAGTTTATCCCGCCTCAGCATTTCTTGTAGTCGTTTTGACATTGCTTTTAAAGCTTGCGCAGATCAGAAGTGATTTATGCGATTGAAGATGGCGGTTGTCAAAAGAGGCAGAGTGAGGAGTGGAGTTTCATAGAGGATTACAAGTTTACAACCAACAGCAGAAAATCGGGTACTTTCCTGCTAAGTGAATTAAACGGGTTACTTGCAAACAGCTACAAATTCGTTTCTGTACTCAACGATAATACAGTAGAAAAGGTCAAATCAGTCCATGGTGTTAAAATGAATTTATAGATTATGGATTTTCTCTGCAAAAAGGATAAAAAGATGTTGACAAGACTGGGATTCGAACCCAGGCCCCTTTCGAGACTGCGAATCGTCACTGGTTTGAATCAAACCTGAACACAGCGCCTTAGACCGCTCGGCCATCTTGCCTTGTGATTGGATAGTAGTTGTTTTCCAAGCCCGGTACATACTGCTGCACCGATGTGGCCAGGTAACTGCTGACATTGAGCATCACTTGTCTTTAATGGCTTGAAATGTTTAACGTGACTTTGAATTAAATAGACCTACTGGACTTAAGCACTAGGCATTTGCTTTAAGCTGCAATGTTTAAACATCGTTCTATGCTTCTGGTGTTGTCGCCGGGGCATAACTGCGCGCCTTTTCAGGCAATGGCTGAGAACATGCCCAATTACAGTGTACAGCCACTGAGCTTGCAACTCAAATAAACTAACCTGTGATAAATTTCAAGGATTACAATAAAAACTCTCGCTCTGCACTTTCTGTTCTTTAAAATGCTATTACGATGTGAATTATAGTCGAGTGTTGGCTGGAATTACCCTACAGTAAGTGACAGGGAATCGGGCTCGCGATATGCGCGCTGGTTTCGCGTTTGAGCACTGACGCGACTTGCGCGCTTGGCTTGGTCACGGTTGCATTTATCGCTGGCGACATTCAACAAGTCGTTTGAGCGACATTTTTACGCGTTTATTGCAATAAGCTTGACCTGGGCGTCTTGCTGAGAGTGTGAATAATTTCGCTACTTGAACACATTTGATGATGAACACGCGTCAAAATACAATATGAGAATCAGATAAAGTATGTACAGGTACATAATACACAATGAAACAGTCCTGTGCAACGCTGTTATACGCGTGCATAATCCAGCCATATTAGCCAAAGTCTGGGCACATCGACCCAAGATAAGAAGAATAATTAAGAAATAATGCAAAGAAATCGCGCGCTTGATGTGATGATTATCATCGTATGCTCCATGATTGATCATACTCTCGTAGAAGCAAGTGCTTCTGATTACATGCCAGATACAGCAGCGACCTAAACACCAGGAGGAGTGAAGCCAGGAAGCTTGGGCCAGTTACCGAGCTCTCCAGGATCACCACCAATTCGGACCCAGATAGCGTGCGAGGGAGTAGGTCCATCGAGCACAAACATTTGGTACCAAGAAGGAGGGCTGATGAAAGCATCAGGAGGAGCTGTCACGGTGCAGGTCTTGCCACTGCAGGAGAACTCAGGGAACAGGGTGCGCTGACCCATGCTTACACCGTGAGTAGCACCAACAGAAGCCATAAGAGAGACACGCATGTTGGTAGCGCCCTCCTCGAGATCAGAGGTGAGAGTGAAAGTGTAGCTCTCACCATAAACCCAATCACGGTCTGTGAGAGTGAAGTTGGGCTGAGCAGCACCAGAGAGGAGATAATCAGGCCAGAAGTACTCGATACGCTTCTCCTGAGGATGCTTGCCCTGATCCTGAGGGTCAGAACCAGAGACGAGAATCTTTCCGTTGCTGAGGAGTACAGCTTCAGAATGGTACATGCGGGCGATGGTGGTGTTGGCAAGGACTGTCATGCGCTGACCGAGAGGTTCCTCGGGGTTGTACATGACAGCGTTGAGGTTGGAGTTGTCAGCGAGACCGAAGCCACCACGACCGACTTGGGCACCACCGAGGATGAGGTAGCGACCGTCAGGGAGAGCGACCATGTTGGGCATGACACGCTTGGAAGGCTGCGACAGTTAGTATGCATGGCGGAGACGGGGGATAGAGGATGCTTACCATGCGCTCAATGACCCAGTCAGCTTCAGGAGTATCAGGAGCCATGAGGACACAGTTGTCAAGAGCCTCATTGCCAGGCTCATGAGTAGTACCACCGCAGATGAGAACCTCAACAGGGTCGGTATAAGGAGCCTTCTGAGGCAGAACCATCATAGTACCCTGAAGAGGATAGTTACGACCAGTCAAGGGGTTGTCAACCTGACCAGGCATATCAGGCAACTTCTTGATCGACTGGAAGTCGACCTGAGAAAGGATACGAGACTCATTGAACTGGGTGAAGAAGATGCCACCAGAAGGCAAGATGGCCATGTGAGGGTATGAGTTGGTTCGGCCAATGTTCTCAGCACGCTCAAGGTAGTCGAGATAAGTCGACTTGGTTACACCAGCAGGGTGAGGGAGAACCTCGGCGGAGGGAACGATGGGAGCATCAGAACCAGACTCTCCACCCATGGCAAGAATGGAACCGTTGGAGAGAACAATGGCAGTGGGGTACCAACGGGGATCGAAGAGACGCAGCTGCGTGTAGTCCTCTTCCCAGACGTTGGTGCCATTGTCGACTCCTTGGGGTGAATCAGGAGTGAAGAAGCGAATACCATAGACGGACTCAGCAGACCATCCACCAATGTTGATGATACGACCAGCCTTATCAGGAAGGGTAAAGGAAGCAGAGCAGAAGACATCAGTCTTGAGAGCAAGTTCACGGTACTTGTTGGTAGAGTAGTCAAACTCAAACGAGCCCTCAGTATCATCATCAGACGTACCATGCTTCTCCACAAAGACAACCTTGTCGTTGATGCCAACAGAGCTGATGAGCGGGATGATGGGGGAAGTGGAGAAGTGATCATACCTACCCGCCGCAGGCCCAGAAGCGTAGTGGAACGTGTTAAGCGACGTGCCCGTCCACTCGTAGTAGCTGATGTGATTACCCGCGCCGCACGTGTAGTTGCGATTCCCGGGACAGGCCATGCTGCAGAAGCTATCATCCTTCCAGATATCGCCTTTAGCCTCAACTGCTTTCAGGTCGCCACAGACGCACTGGCGGCCGTATTCAACGCCACCAGCAGAGTAGCCGAACTTCTGGCAGCGCTTGAGACACGTTGGGACGGTCATGTTGCTGGTGGCGTAGCTGCCGGAGTCTTCGTACAGCCACTCAAGCACATATGGGTTGTTGTTGTCAAAGACACAGCCCTTGTACTCCCAGTCTCCAGGGAGGTCATCTTCTTGAGCGACGGGGATGGGGTACACCTCAAAGTCACCACTGGAGTAGAGGGACAGACGATTACCGGCGCCGCACATCTGATCGTCATCGCCCTTGCAGGCCATGTTGCAGTCAGATTCTTTAGTCTTGGACGCAGCATTGTTGAGGGCGTTACCGCAGTAACACTCCTCAGCGTACTCGAGACCAGCGATCTTGAAGCCGTTCTCAATGCAGGTGGCGATACACTTCTGAGGTGTCTGGGAAGAGGAAGTGCCGAATGGGGAAAGGGCACGGCCGGGAGGGTCAATGTAGCAACCGGCGTAGGACCAGTCGTCTGGAAGATCAGTGGCAACGGGGCCGGTAGTAGCGGTTGCAGTGCCAGTGGCAGAAGCAGTCTCTGATGGTTCACCGGAGGGCACAGCGGTACCTCCGGCAGAAGACTTGCCAAAGACAGTGAGTCTATCACCAGCTCCACAAGGCTGATCGGCATCACCAGTGCAGGCCATGCTACAATCGGCCTCGGGCGCCTTGGTAGTAGGCTTCTTGCTACCGCAGACTGAAACAGTCAATCACCATTCACAGACAATTCACTTATCGGAGGACTTCACTTACAGCACTCTTGAGCATACTCCATGCCAGCGAACGCGTAGCCCAGGCCTACGCAATGGGCTACGCACGTCTCAGCGGTCAGACCCTCATTGTCATAGTGCACAGGCCCATCGAGCGCACGCTTCGAGACGCTGTCGACATAGCATCCCAGGTACGTCCAGCCGTCTCTGGGGGTTTCAGGCGGTGTCAGATCCCTGCGGACGATGACACTCGCCGCGGAGGAGGAGGAGGGCAAGTGAAGGAACGCTGCACCGAGTGCAGCAAGACGCAAGAGTGACATGGTGGAAACAAAGCAACGAAGCGGCGTATAACGAGAGACTGGTGTAAACAAAAAAAGAACGAATGTAAATTGGGTTTCCAAGGATTAATTCCCATGCAGAGACATAGAACAATGCACAAGTGAGATTGCGGCACCTTGACGTTATATCACCTTCTGACCGGCCGCTGGGCGATAGCGGAAATATTCTCAGGTATATCACCTGCCCACATCCCTTCCCTTTCCTTTCCGCTTGATGTCCTACCCCCTAAGGTATCTCATGTTCATTAGCTTACTGTCAGACCATTTTTTTTCATCATCTGTGACCAAGAGCAATAAGATGCTGACTGCTAAGACGAGAAACCACATGCAAAAAGATGTGAAGTAACGGTGGGTGCTGCAACAGAGCTGAAAAAAAGTGCATATGCACGTCTACGGGCGCGTCGAGGATGCCTTGTGATTAGGAATATTGGATGCATCAGGCCAGTCTGCACCCACGGGGTCTAGATTGCCGAGCCAGACTTGGCAAGAAGCCGAGATAATCTTGGCAGAAATGGTCAATCAGACATAATAAATGGAGGAGGCTGCCTCGCTGGCCAACGCATCCACAAAGTCTGACTCTGACTCTTTTGATCGACAGGGTCAGGGCCAACAGATCGAAAAGCGGCTGACAGTGGAGAGTTGCGCGTGTCTGTCTGCCCCATACCTTGGCCTTAGTCTAATCTCCTCGATCTGGTGTGGCTTGCGGTATAAAGACGACCCCCCTGCTGTTTATCTTGGCGACCCTCCGAGATGCTTGAAGTGGACGAGCCGATGCTACGCTGTCCACTAACCGAGGAAATGTAACCCCCCCATTGACTCTTGGGCCTCTTGGCTACAGCGTTCCAAGAATGTAAACACGAGAACGCAATCAAAAGTTCTGCTGCAGAGACAAGGGGCAAAGATGCTGCATTTTCTTAGCTGCAGCGTTATCAGACTTTTCCTCAGCGCGCGCGTAGCCATTTCGCTTGGCGGATATGATCCAATATTTTGTGTGATGTTCTTGTAGTGGTTGTTTCTGATTTTAGTGATTGTTAGCGCCTGCGACAGTGCACTACCTAAAGCCGACGCTAAACCGGAGATTTTCGCCTTGTGAATCAATATTTGCCTCGCTCTATGAACTATATGCCCGTTCACATATACAGTACACATCAGTGGCTTGATGACCCGAGCGTCCATTACCGCGTGGCTTATGATGGTGAGATCCTCCGTTTATCGCATATTATACCATTGGGCTGCTCATCCGCTCCCTAATGCACGCGGTCAGCATTTCAGGGGCCATGTAAGCACGGCCTGCACGAGCGTATCTGGAACTCTATCCGATGCTGACCCCGAGATCGAGATAGACACGTTTGAGATAAAATACAAGTGACAGATAACGAATTTTCGCGATTTCAATATCTAGAGTGAGAATTTAGACCCAAACGATCCCCCCGTTCGATGTAAGATTATAGGTCGAACGCAAAGCAAGAAAAAGATAGCAACTATAGACATTATTCCGTAGATTATAGCATAACAACACGTGTCGGCGATGCAACCACTCAGCATGCTCCCTCCTGCCACATCCTAACCGACTTGACAATCATACCGCGATCCTTGACGGGTCCCCAGGTCGGAAGCCATGTATCATTCGCCTTCCAAAAGTCACGCATAGGGGTCTCGCTGCTATCAGCCCAGGGCTTATCACCGATTGCATCTCTGTAAAAAGTGGGTTAGCCGAGACATTGTCTTCCCCGCACGTAAACGAGAGATCGTGAGCGAGATCAAAAAGTGGTTCTCGGTGTAGGAAAAATGGAGAGAGTGAGACTTACGGGAACCAGCCGTTGGTACCGCCGACTGCGACGTTGAGGATGAGGTAGAAGGATTCGTCAAATGGAGTGTTTTTGCGACCGGTGCTGCTCCACGGATCAACGGGGATGGAGCCGTTGATGGACTCGCCGGCGAATTCGCCGTAGGTCCAGAGGTTCTTGTTTTTGGTGAAGTCAAAGAATTGCACTTGCTGCGAAGAGTCAGTATCGTTAATTCACTGCGATTTGTGATGCGACTCACTCTCAATCGACCATCGAGCCAAGTAAAAAGATACTTCTCACTCCACTCGAGACCGTAGACGTGAAAGTCCTCAGAGTAAATGACCCTCTTACCTCCCCATTCACCATACGCTCTCCTCCATCGATCATTCTCCGTAGCCGTCCCCCAATGCAGCGCCGACGACACAAGATTATTCCCCATAGGATACTTCCTCGCGTCATTGCCTCTACTCTCCGCAATGTCAATCTCACCTGACTTGGGCCACTCACCGTAGACATCATCCTGCGGCATCATCCAAATGGCAGGCCACATCCAATCGCCCTTTGGCATACGCGCCGTGACTTCAACGCGACCGTACTTGATCGTCTTTTTACCCTTGGTGTTTAGGCGGGCAGAGCGCACGGGGTTGATGATTTGACCGAGGGTGGCGTTGCTGCGTGCTGCGCAGGGCCAGCGGTCGTTGGACTTTTTGATGTCTTTGGCGGTGCATTTCCCCCAGGTTTTGCTGTTGGTGGTCATGTTGACGGTGAAGCCGTTGAGGAGCTGGTCGCGGGTTATGTCTGTGCTTTCGAGCGTCATTGTTGGGACGATGTGAAGGCCTTGAGCGTCGACGTATGAGTTTGCTTCATCGTCTGTTGTCCAGTCAAAGGCGCCGTTTCTAAGATTGTTAGTAGGTGATTAAGTGGTAGTGAGGGAACATACCCGAAACCGTTCATTTGAACTTCATGATTCCAGTTGTTGAGGTTCTGGAAGGTGTCGTCCATGACGAGACAGTACTGCAATTGTTAGTGGTGATCGCCTCACTAAATGCATTGTCTCAGTGAATCAAGACTTACCTCATGATTGGGGACGCCGGTGGTCTCTTTCCAGCAGAGGTAACCACCAATTCCTGGAAATACGTTAATAATTGAAGACTCATTATGATGAATTGACTTACCAAGACCGATGAAAATGCATGTGTAGAAAATGGTGCTGTCCCAATTCCACTGCTTCTTCTTGTCCTCTAACCAAGGCTTCTCAAACTCGCCCTGAAGACGACTGCTCTTGAAGCGCCGTCGAGGGCCGGTAACTAAAAAATGTTAAACAAAATACACCCAACGACTGTTGAATATGCTCACTCTCATAAGAAGATGCATTTCGCTGTGTCAACCGTCGTGATGCAACTGATTCCGCAATAGGCGTCGCAGCAATGGGCGTCGCAAATGGATTCTCAGTAGACTCAGCTCCAGGCGTCGCGAACGGATTAACCCGCTGAGACGAAGAGTCCTCAGCGGACGTAGCAGTCCTCGAGCCTTCCATTACAGCGTGTCAAAAAGTGGAGTACGCCAATGTTTGGAAAGGGAAAAAGAGACCAGGGAAGTATGTACGAGAAGGTGATTCAATTGTTCAGTTAAATGAGCCTCATGAAACTTTTATTTTCTCTTTGTCATTATTCCGACTCTGATACAGCTGAGACAGAGCAAAAAGTGTGTTTACTACAATACGAGTACCAAGACGAAGGCGATGCAGGGATCGTTACATCTGGGTCTGGAACCAAAGAGTAAGCTCATTTCTTCTGGGGTGATTATGCATCTCGTCCTGATACCGGCCGCGCTGAAATGCACGTACAGCGTGGCAATCATGAGCAATAAATTCTGTTGAGACATAACGGCATCGCCAAAGGTCCTCACGCCTTTGATACTAGACTAGCACGTTGATATCTCTCCGAGCGCTAGGAGATAACATTGTGTCATGCCAAAACGCCACATTCTGCACGTAACAATCATGATTCGTAGACTTGTCAATAAGGCTCTGCGGGCCGCAAGCCTCAACGATCAAACTAACAAGAACCTTCCGCAACGGTCTAAGTGGTCCGTTTGCGAAGACAGGTTTTTTACCATGCGATGCTACCCCTAGAACATGCCGCTAGACATCAAAGCGGAAGCTGGATCGTCTGGCCCTAGAACACATCCATGGAAGCCAAACGTTAAAACCCTGGCACCCCTGGTCGAGATTTGCAGGGGACGGGACGTTATCAAGATTTTTACACCATCCTTCGAGATTAACCGCCCTCCCCCTTCGCTAACGGGTCACGGCCCGCGGATAACGCTATTCCCTAAACATGAGCACCCTCTCTTGCTATCTTCGCCCTGAAACGTGCCTTTGCTTACACGTTACAATCTCCAAGACTTGATCACTGCTTCCCATTGGAGGCTCGTCTTGGCGATATCAGGATGCCTCACCTTATTTTCTAATATTAGACTTAATTTTTGTCTTGTCTTGTCTTGGGTGGCGCCGGAGAAAAAATCGCAGGCTAGTTTAATTAGACGCCGCACTGATACATGACGCTTCTGCGACCTTGCTCGTAAAAGCATCTGGAGATTATCCACTCTCCCTGTTGCCCCGGCCTCTGATATCGTGGCCACGGGCTTGTCATAATCACAGGCCCCGTCGTCAGCTTCACTCTGTAACATGGAGTTTTTCCCTCTCTCCTTTCTTATCACGGTGGCGGGTACTGCAACCTGTTGCTCGGTCGTGGATGACTTGGCATCAGCTCGCTAGAGGTGATTCAAACGGAGTCTTCTCGGACCCGGGCGAGGGGCGAGGGGGGCTGGGCTTTAGATTCTGCAGCAACGGACAAGCTGCATGAGGGTTTGTGTTACGTGCTGGCAATCGAGAATGCATGGTCCCAACAAACGTGCTACGAAAGATACGAGGACGATGGGCCAGCTGAAAAACAAAAAAACCAATATTGTGTTCTGTTGCAGTTGCACTTCTTGATCGGGTCAGATTATTGCCTGACGCTGACAGGAGATTCGAGACTCGAGACTTACAACAGAGGTTTCATCTAGATCGCCGGATAAGCCGTGTGTAGGAAGTATTCATAACTTAGTTTTCCCACGGCTAATTCTCTCTGCCTCTGCCTCCTCCTCACCTTGGGCACATCAGCATCCCGTCTTCTTCTACTACTCCCCTCCCCACCCTCTTCCCCTGTAGAAGCAGAGAAGATCTTCACCTTCGCTTTTCCCCTTCACTCTCGTTGTTTTCCCCTCTGTTCCGTGAGAGAGAGAGAACTCCCACGTGAACCATGACTTCCGAAAAGTCACCAATGGCTTCGGAAAAGTCTGCCTCTCGCTTCATAGAGTCTGGTGTTCTCCAACCGCCGAGTCCTACCACTGATGCTGCTACGCTAAAGAGGCTTGAGGCTGGTGATCATGGCGCGGTCAAGACGTCGGAGTATTTCACGAGGAAGAGTCCCCCGTCGAGATCAGCTCACAGCTCATATTCGGGTACGCCTGCTGCCATGCAGATTCCCGACGCCGCGGCTGCGGATCTGCCTGTTGTAAGTTCTTGCTGTCCATTTGAGTGGATTTGTTTCATATCGTTGGCATCACTTTTCATCCCTTGCATACCGATCCTACTTATCCCGATTCATTCATGCCGTGGCACGGTAGATATCGTGCTACCCGCAGCCTGCAATGCATCATTGTCGTCACAATACTAACACAAATAGGTCGCGAGGTATATCGCCCGTCGCGCAACGCTTCTAGGATGGTTCGATGAACCTGCTGCTACTGCCATCACAAGCGGCTGGTCGTCAACATGCATTGCCCTCAAGAAGCCAGACGGCACATACATCTACAATCCAGATGACCCCAGCCCGGACTTGGCCGCTGCTGTCAATCGCCTCAATGAGAGTGCTATCGTGTCAATGGCCTCCGAGGTCACCAACTCAGTTCTTGACAGCATCAAGCCTGGCCAAGCGAGTCTGGTGAATGAAGACACCGGCGCTCGCATCCCCATCATCCCCAGTCTTGCAGATGTTCACGAGACACTTGTTCACTTGACAAGCTCATGCATTGTTGTTCAAGAACGATGTGTACTCATCTGGGCTCATGAGGCGAGGACTGTTCTCACAGTGGCTCACAATGTTGAGAAGCAGATGTTAGGATTCGTAAGTTGCATCTCACCTCCAAAAGCTCATATTGCTGATAGTTGTCGCAGATTGTTGGTCCCAACATGCCTCGTGGTCTTCACGCCCAAACAGAAGAGCAGTCCGTCAATGGTATGCCAACTCCCGTCCGCGGTGCCATTGATGAGAGAAATGAGGTTTACCAAGCCGCCATCAAGGTTGAGGAGGGCGGTGAAGGGGATGAAGACGTCGAGGGCCAGGAGCTCAAACGTCCGACTCTTCTTGTTCACTCGTTCCGAATTGGTATTGTCATCATGTTGGTGATTCTCACGCAGAGCGTGGGTGTTTCAAGAGTGAGTTATAGCGATGAGACGAGTGGTGAGTGAGGACTGACATTGAATAGTTGATCAGACAATGGTCTTGGGATGGTGATTTTACGCGTTTTGCCCTGGTTGCTGTCATTCCGCCTCTGTGCGTTTTGTCATTGGTAAGAATCGCAGCATCAATCAGAAGTGAACGTTTTGCTGACCATTTCCAGTTCTTCTTCATCGTGGTTGTCAGTAGTGTCTTCCAACTACTTCTGCCCGCTGGAATCTGCTTGAGAAACTCAAAGTTCCACTCTGGTAAGTCCTTCACTCATGCGATATACACCCAGTCTGACATTGTGCAATAGCTATCAAGCCCAACCCCAAGCGTTACAGGGACTACCAACTTCCTCACATCACCGTTCAGATGCCCGTCTACAAAGAGGGTCTCCGAGGGTAAGCTCAATCTCCCCCAACTGATCATCTCATTCTGACTGACTCCTCAGTGTCATCGTCCCTACAATGGTCTCTGTAATGGCAGCAATCCAACACTACGAAAACCAAGGCGGCACCGCCTCAGTCTACATCAACGACGACGGCATGCAATGCATCCAACCGGAGCTCGCCGCCGCCCGCAAGCAATACTACCGCGAAAACGGCATCGGCTACTGCGCCCGCCTACCCAACAAGAAATCCCCCAAGTCCAAGTCCCTCTTCTCCTGGTTCAAGCGCTCGCCCCCCGTCGACCCTGAAGTCGACAACCAAGACGAGTCAGAAGTCAGTCCCCAGGGTCGCGCCAACGAACTCGGTTTCGTGCGCAAGGGCAAGTTCAAAAAGGCTAGTAACATGAACTATTGCCTTGCTTTCTCGAATAGAGTCGAGGATGAGATGTTGAGGCTTACGGAGTTGGAGTGTGACAGTAGAGGGTGTGCGTATGAGGATTTGAGCGCGGAGGATGATGATCGGTTGTATGATCAGGCGTTGCAGAATATGGTTGATGCTGATGAGGGGAAGACGTGGGCGGAGGGGAATATCCGCATGGGTGAGATCATTCTTCTGATTGACTGCGACACCCGTGTTCCCATTGATTGTCTTCTCTACGGCGCTCTCGAGATGTATGAATCTCCTGAAGTCGCTATTCTTCAGCATGGCTCAGGCGTTATGCAAGTTGCGCATAACATCTTTGAGAACGGCATTACATACTTCACCGACATTGTCTACACGGCCATCAAGTATGGTGTTGGTACTGGAGATGTCGCGCCGTTTGTTGGTCACAATGCGTTCTTGCGATGGAAGGCTATTCAGAGTGTTGCGTTTGTTGACCCCTCTGATAAGGTCACTAAGTGGTGGTCTGACTCCCACGTCTCGGAGGACTTTGATATCAGTCTGAGAGTGCAGATGGCTGGTATGGTATGTCGGTTGGCAACATATCATAATGGTGGCTTTCAGGAAGGTGTGTCGTTGACGGTTTATGATGAGTTGAACAGATGGGAGAAGTATGCTTATGGATGCAACGAGCTTGTCTTCCATCCTTTGTAAGTCTGATCACTCTTATTGGTTCCGGATCTTTACTAACTCTTTCGCAGCTACAAGTGGCCTTACAAGGGTCCTGTTACTCGACTCTTCCTCCGTTTCCTGTGGAGTAACATGCCAGTTACCAGCAAGGTCTCCATTCTGGCCTACATCTTCACCTGTAAGTAACCATATAGACTCTTTCAGTGCTTGACTAACAGTCGCAGACTACGCCATTGCTGCTGGTATGCTTCTCACTCTGGTCAACTACGTCCTCGTCGGCCTCTTTTTCCAAGACCTCGACCAATTCTACACTCCATCATGGGGTATCTGGGTCTCTCTCCTCGTCGTCTTCAACGGCGTCGCCTCCATCGCCACAAGCATGACCCGTCACCGTCTCAAAGAAAAGTCGTTCTGGGTCGCCATCCTCGAAGCCTGCAAATGGCTCCCCTTTCTTCTTCTCTTCTTTGGTGGTATCAGTATCAACTGTGCCAAGGCCCTCCTCTGCCACGCATTCTCCGTCAACATTGAGTGGGCGTCGACGTCAAAGGAGTTGGGCCCTACAGGTATCTACATCGGTTTGAACAAGATGATGCACCGGTTCAAATGGACGTTCCTCATCTGCATCGTTCTTGCAGCTGGAATGATGTACATGGCTTTTGGTGCACCTTGGGGTTGGACTATTTCTCCTGGAAAGTTCTCTGCTGGTACTTATGCTATTGTGCCGTTGGCTGTGCAGGTCTCCTGCGCATTTACTCTGCCGCTTTTCCTCGGCTTGACTTAATTGAGTATATATGAATGGAAAGGATGAATGGGTTACGGTAACGACTTTAGATATACGAAATAGTTAGCTTAATAGATTTGTCGTCAAACATGTCGACTTGGTAATTCAGACTCTGTGCCATTGCTCTGTTACTCGAGTGAGAGGTGTCTATGCCTGAAACACTCCTCAGTCATCTGGAGAGGGTGCATGTTAGAATCCTAGGCTTGCGATAGCGTCGTCGCAATATATCAATAAGAAGCGTAATTGGTTTAGTGGTAAAATTCTCCGTTGCCATTCGAGTAACGTCGGGGAGCCCAGGGTTCGATTCCCTGATTACGCATTGATAGAGCTGAAGCTCGGGATTTCTTTTTGCGGTTGTATTTATCCATACGTCTGTGAGTGTTTGCCATGTTACAGCCGGCAGTGGAGATGGCGTTGAGGTTCAACGGAAGCTCAAGAGAGAGATCTAGCCTTTGCCTGGTCATGAGGCAATGCAAGTGCAGATGGACCATTTCCATTTCTGGTAAGTGCTACCACTTCTATCACAGAGTATTTGCATAGAGTCAAGTTGGGAGGTAAGGCTCTTTGAAGACTGTTGTTGATCGTAGAGAAAGTGTTGTACCTGTTTATTAGTCTCTTTCCTTTCTCTGCTCACTGCTGTGAGATGTCTACTTTGCTCCACCAAAACTCAGATTGCTTGCGAGCCCAATCATCGTCCGTAAACACAGCAGTCTTACCGGCACTACCTCCTATCAACTCCTCATTCCCTTCGCCGAATCTCAATACCTTGGGACTCTTGGGATCATATGTCTCCCATTTGGGTCTCTGTGGGTACTCTCCAGATACAGCGTTAGGGTCTCCCCGTGTGATGAAGCTGGTAACGTAATGGTTCAATGTCTTGGCAAGGTCCTTTTGTGTTTCAAAGACAGCAACGACCTTGGGATCACAGACTTCGTAACGCATGTTATCGGCGTGCTGGGCACCGTTATTGACTGTGCTGACAGCGGCCCAGTGGTAGAGGTAGACGGGCACTGATGGGGACGCCAGTTCCGCTGTCTGGCGCGCAGGAGCGACATAAGCATAGTGGGCATAAGCAGCCTCGATACGCTTGTACTGTGATCCCATATCTTTGCGTGTCTCCTTGTACTCGGAATCCTCAAACTTGGCTGGATCTCGGTAGAGCTCCTCAATAGTGTCCAGATCTTCGGAGGTGAGCAGTGGCAGCAACTCGGCCCAGAAGTGACGGAACTGAGAAGACTCCGACATTTGCTTGCTCACATAAAGCGAACCTTCGTTCGTTGTGAAGCCAGTCATTATGGGCACCTTATGCCACTTGCCCGACTTCCATGTCTCAAGAGGAGGTCGGGCAATGACATCACCGTCAATGACAGGCTGGAAAGCCCAGCGAAGAGAGGGGTTGTACTTGTCAAATGTGGCTGTTTGCGCATCTGTGATGACCTTCTCTGGTTGTTGGCGCAGATAAGGAAAGATCTCATTCTCCGGCAGGTCTTCGGGGACGCCGACCGCGCGGAGGAAGTCCTTAAACTGGGCTTCGTGGATAGGAGCATTGTAAGGTCTCACAGCTCGTGATGTAGGAGCTCCAGACTCAATAATGGCTCTGTGGAAAAGAGGGGCAACGCCCTCGTTATAGTGCATGATATGATGACCGATCTGCTTCAAGTTAGTTGACTGTACGCTCAAACTATCGCTGGGACTTACAGAATGAGCACCGGCAGACAGACCAAACAATGTGACATTACCGGGGTCACCACCGAAGGCTGCGATATTTTCTTGCACCCACTCCATCATGAGAATCTGATCCTTGAGTCCAAGGTTCAGAACACCCTCCTTAGCACTTAGACTCGAGGGCAAAAAGCCCAAAGCTCCAATTCGATATTGAAAAGTCACAGCAACAAAGGCCTCGGGTGCATTCGCCACCATCGACGCAGTCTTGTGCATATGCGCCGAGCCTCTATTGAACGCACCGCCATGAATATATAGAGCAACAGGCAACTTTTCATGCCTATCCGCTGACTTGCGAAAGATATTCACTGTCAAACAATCCTCACTCTGCTCAAGCGTTGGTCCTACCAACAATCCCTTGCCGGGAGCTGCAGGGCCATATTCAGATGCATCGATGACTTTGTCAGGTGAAGCTGGTAATTTGACGGGGAGACGGAAACGGAGATCGCCTGTTGGGGGTAGAGCGTAGGGTACGCCCATCCAACCATCTACGGGTTGGGGTAGGCTGTCATTCAGCTTGACGCCGACAAGCTTGGCCTGGGGGAGGGCGATGGTTGGAGTGTCTGGAGAACTTTGGCTACCCATTTTGACTTGATTTGCTATTGTCATAAATGAGGAATCATGAGAGTACAATGGTTAAATACAGTCAAGACCCGACACTGACGAAACTCCATGTTGGAGTAGCGCCATCCTATGAGGGGCATCTTTTCGGCGTTCAAAAACCGCTCCGCTCTCCACGGCTCAGTTCCGACAACGGCTTCAACAGCAGCATCGCCGGAGATAAGTGCCATCTGCGCCCTATCTTTCCAATCTGAGAAATAAAACACGCGAATCTCCCCTTTCAGATCGGCGAACTTTCCTGCCCCGCGATTTCGCCTGTTGAATATGGACCCGATCATGGCCGGTGTTAGATCTGAGGACCGAGTATCGGAGCTTGATAGCGGCCAACTGGAACTAGGCCTAAACCCCGCAAACTTGGGTGCTTTTAGTGAGGCTGTCATTGGTGAGAATGTCGTTTGCGCTGTCTTGACTCAGGAACTGCAGCTTCGTTTGGGTGGGATCTGCATGATAGACTGATAGGGTTAATTCGCTTGGTTGATACGAGAATCATGTACCCCGGACAATTGTGTATTGCTTGCTTGACTG
The DNA here is from genome assembly GCA_013396175.1 of Fusarium denticulatum. Lineage (NCBI taxonomy): Eukaryota > Fungi > Ascomycota > Sordariomycetes > Hypocreales > Nectriaceae > Fusarium > Fusarium denticulatum. Next base: position 26,747 of record JAAOAK010000335.1, on the reverse strand, counting down.
AAGGGAAGGTTATATGGGTCTTTGATCTCCCCATCATTGTGAATCTTAAGCCGTCCTCGTGGAGCGCTTCTGAGATCGATTCAAGGGTGCTGAGTGCCACTGGTCTAAAGATCTCCTAAGTTATCCTAAATTTACCTAAAAGTTTCCATCGCTTAGGATAAAGACCCTAAGACTCTTGCCTTCCATCGCGATGTCACCAACAACAACGGGGCCGTTGCCCAACGACAAGAAGCTCGCCGAAGAAGAGCAAATCGCGATGAAAAAGCTCGACTCAATCACACCAGGCGAAGTCGTGGAGCTTGACGCTACAGAAACATTTCTCCGTCAACACAACTTCACAAATGAGTACATCGGCGAATTGTTGACGGATACAGAGCTCAACAAGAAGCTCATCCGAAAGGTCGACATGATCCTCCTCCCCATGTTGATGGGCACATACATGCTCCAATACATCGATAAGAATGCCCTAAGTTATGCAGCAGTTTTCGACCTCTTTACAGACACCGGAATCTCATCAGATCAGTATTCCTGGTTTGCTTCGATTTTCTATTTCGCTTATATGGCTGCGGAATACCCTTGGCTGTTTCTCGCACAGAAAACGCGAATGGCCAAGGTAGTCAGTGGTTGTGTAATTGCATGGGGAAGCGTTTTGTTATTGACCGCTGCGGGAAATAACTTTGGTTCTTTAGCGACGTGTAGATTCTTCCTTGGCGTCTTTGAAGCGCCCATCACGACGTGTTTCATGATGATCGTTTCGATGTGGTATACGCGTGAGCAGCAGCCATTCAGAGCTGGCATCTTCTACTGCTGTAATGGCGTTGGAGCTATGGTACGTCCATTTTCCCTGTTGTTCTAGCCATGCTGACGTTGAAAAGCTTGGAGGTATTCTTACCTATGGCATTGGTCAGATCAAGAACTTTCCCGTTTGGAAGGCTGTTTTCATGACATGCGGAGGCATGACAGTCGTCTGGGGCTTTGTCCTACTCTTCTTCCTCCCTGACAGCATCATGTCAGCTCGCCACTTCACCCTTGAAGAACGAGCCCTTCTCATCGGCCGCGGTCGTCTGGCTCGAACAGGTGTCTTGAACAAGACCATTAAATGGAACCAAATCCGCGAAGCTTTTATCGACCCTCAAGTCTGGCTTCTTGTATTGTTCATGCTCCTCAACGAGACCATCAACGGAGGTATCGCCAACTTCGGCAAGCTCATCATCAAGGGCGTTGTCAAGGACCCCCTCGAGACTGTAGCTCTCGGGATCCCAATGGGCGCTTTCCAGGTCATCTATATTCTATCAGGCACCTTCCTGGCCTCGCGAATCAAGAACTGCCGTACCATCATCATGGCTGTCTATCTTATCCCCACCATGATTGGAGTCTGCCTGCTCTGGAAACTTGATCGTGAGCATCACAAGATCGGCGTGCTTTTCGGATATTACATTATCGGCGCCTTTGTCTGCTCTCTGGTTCTTGCGATGCAGATGCCCGCTAGTAACCTTGGTGGCTACACCAAGCGTATCACTGCTTCAGCAATGGTCTTCATTGCTTATTGTGTCGGCAACGTCATCGGCCCTCACGCTTTCTTGGGCTCCGAGGCACCCTTATATCCATCCGGCTGCATCACGATTCTCAGCTGCTCGGTTGCGCAGATGGTCGTCGCAATTATGCTTCGAGTACTCTTGTCCAAACGAAATGCAAGACGAGATGCCGCCGCCGTGGCTGTTGGGACGAATAATGAGGATGCTTCTGAAGTGGACGGAGCTGACTTGACAGATTTCGAGGTAAGTTTCGGTTCAGACCAGCATTGTGACGACGAGATACTGACATTTTGCAGAACCCCCATTTCCGCTACGTGCTCTAAACCTGATATCTCGACGACGTAGGTAGACGAAACTTGATCTAATAGTAAAGACCCACTAAGATAGTCTAAGATACGCTAAATTTACCTAAGTATGCCCATCACTTAGGATGATGTTCCTAAGCTTTCTTGCCTTTTCCAGGAAGCGCCGCCAATATGCCTTCCGATGAATCGATCCAAAATTTCACCCCCAACTCAAGTTCTTTTCGTCCCTGGTGTTACAGTGTTATTACATGTTTCTCTCTTGAGTCCGTGTCCACTACCGTGATAACGGTCTAGGCCACGGAAATATAACCTCGTAAGTCGGAGCACCGACAAAGAAGCATAAACCAAGGACCCACTCTTTAGTATACAAGCGCAATGGTCCGTTGTGTTCATCATCTGAAAGGCGAACCCCAAGAGACACGTGATGGTCGAGATCGTTCGCAAGATACTCCTCATCTGGCTGGTCTTCTGACCAGAGCGACGTAAAGACATGGGTGAGATCATCCTCTTGCTGGCTGAAAAGCTCTTCAGATTCATCATATTTCCCGCTCCGGATGAATATCGCTCGTGCTGTTGTAGCCTCCCCAGATGGGTCACATAGATAGCCTAGCGTTAAAGGTTGGTCTGCGTCCATGGCTCTGACGACCTCCTTCGCCATAAGTCTTCGATACCGCATGCTGAAAGACTCTTCATCTGCAACGACGGCATCTTCCTCCAGAAAGTCCTTCACATCATCCACCATCTCTGCATCCTTGCGTCCCTTCTTTGCCTTCACAAGTTCGACTAGCTGTCTCAGCCGGGTGCGCTCATAATCCGATAGTTGCTGTTCGCCTTTCTGAACTGGCTGTGATAAGCGTGGCGATGACCGTGGCGCTCGAAGAGTATCGTCCAGCTTCCAGAGATGACCTCTTGTGACTATGCCAGTTTTGGTGAAGTTGACATCAACGAACCGACAGCTCTTGTTGAAAGTCAACCTTTTAGCACCCTCCGGGGCTCGGAAGTCGTCGAAGAAAAGATTGTTGATCTGTTCAACCATCGGCTCATCTTCTGATAAGGGCGCTTCATCATTCTTGAGTATCTCGCCATTTACGAGACGAAGGGCCAGTATCGCGAGGTCTAGATTTACACCGCTGTCTTGAAGCCGCGTACTGTTGAGACGTGTCGCATACTGGCAGCAGTTGGCGATGATGGCCAGACAGTCCCAAGGCTCTGTGACGCCTCGTTTTCGAACATCGGAGACAATTGTCCCTGACATGGAGCTTGAAGGTGACAGCAATATGGTGTACTTGCCAGCCGTCGCCAGTATGTAATCAATCATTTCGTCATCCTCACTCGTCACAAAATGATGTCGGCGAAAGCCAAGACAAAATTTCGTGGCGCTCTCTGAAAACCTAGCTGACTGGACACTCAGCTCGCCAGGTACTACACCAAACATGGGTTTCTTGCCGCTGAGTATCGATCGTTTTGTGTCTTCGAAGTCGGCGCTGTGATGGATCAGAAGTGTCATCTTGAGACCAGCTCTGTAGTTTTCCTGGAACGTCCAGGCTCTTGTCCACCATTTATCACGAGTGATTTCATATATCAGGCATAGCATCTTACGAGCTTGGTTATACTCTGCACCTTTGGACAGTGCAAATCCGCCCTCGTGGTACTTGACAAGGGCACCTTTGAGTATTGAAGAGAGGGTCCTCATCTCATCCTCATCTTGAATCGGGCGGCCGAGTAGCGCAACAGGATGATCGCTCAGCGAGTAAACACGGTCCATTGCATCGAGAGCATGTCTCTTTTGTCGGCACTCAGTATGTGTGCATGCTGACTGCTTGCATTTCTTCTGCGGGATACTATGCCGATCAATCCACAGAAGCGGCACGTCATGGCACTGCATGTACTTGGTGATCCTTTCAAGCACCGAATTTCGTACTGAGGAGCGCCAAGCTTCTTGCCCATCCCTTGTCTCAATTTTATGACCCTGGCTTCTGAGATTCTGGTTCTCATGCTCGGAAGCGTCCCAGGTGTACGAAAGCGCAACGAAATTGCTGTCTGTGAATCCGTTGACGGTTTTTCTGAACCAATAAGGTGTCTCGGACTTTTCATTCTCATCTTCAGTAAGCTTTCTCTTCTTGGATTGTCGTCGACCGAGACATTCGAGATTCTCGACGATCCATATCATCTTTTGCTGCGGGATTCTGCATTTCTGTATCTGGAGGAGTGACAATATGATACCGGGTTCGTCTTCTGGTTGGTGACTGCCACGAAGGACACGTTTTGTGGCCATGCTTTGGGCCGCTGGAAGGACATTTCGGGTTTAGGGGATGCAGTCGGTTCGACAAGGGTGAGATTTCTGGTGTCAAGGATGACGACGTCAGCGCCGCTAGCTCACGAGACGCGTCGTCGGGTGCCAATCACAATCCTCTTTCGATGGATATGGGTCAATGATCAGTAGATGAAATGGCTTAGGGTAAGGTATCTTTTCAGGATAAACTTGGACTGCTCGTTGACAACTTTATTCTCTCATCCTGATACAAAATCTCAAGTCTTTAGGCGCCCAAGGGCTAACACTATTGCACATTCTCTTATATCAATATTCTACAGACTCGTAACCGGCGATAAGTGAGTAGTGCGCTGATCTCGGATCGATCGTGTGCAGATAGTGAATATTTTGCAAGTTAGGCATTCTGCAATCGAAGTGCCTTCAAAACCAATTGTTTGTTCGACCCTCAAACATCTTCTACCCAGCTTCCCGGCATTGGCATCTGCTGTCTTTGCCTATGAAGCCCGACCTTCCTCTCCTTGCGCTTTTGCCTTCTGTCAAATCGGCTCTGGGCTAGTTTTAATTCCTGACCAACCCATTCCGCCTCCTCCGCACTGTAGTCGTTGGAATAATCAAGAGGAAGCCAAAAAGGCCATCTTTTTTGATGTCTGTCAGGTCCTCCCGGAGCCCCCAAGGTCAGATGTTGCTTCCAAGCTTGATGCTGTGCAATATAGCTTTGCATCGAGCTTGCTGGGTACAATGTGAATGGCGTCGCAAAGTGTTCGTGTTCTGTCAACAGTTCCTTAATAGGGCATTCATCCTGGATTGAAAAGGTCCAGAATGGAAACTGTCTGCCTTTCAACTCCATGATGAACAGGACGCGTGTGTAGTTCGAGGAACTACCTTTCCTGTTAAGCCAATATGGCGTATCACGCCACGTCGCGAAACAGCACTCCGTCTCGACCATGAGGTATTCCTTGATGTTGAGGCCAGCTTCCTCCAAAATTTCTATTCATCGATGCACATTCTCCAAGATCTCGTCAGTGTCCCAGTGGTAAAACAGGATATCTTTCAAGGCAATAAAGTCAGTGTCGGCTCGAAGCTGTTGATGGATGTGCTGTGAACTGGTGATGATCGGAGCTAGGGAGCAATCCTTGACTGCGCGCCACAATGTCTGTAAATAAAGGTGCCCAGTCCTCCAACCGAGTATTTGACATCTGATCAACGGAAAGTAGGCTAAAACCATAACTCACCTCCCTCAGAATGTCTTCATCGAAGCGGTACCAGTCGCAAGGAAAGTACTGTCGACAAGCTTCAACATAAGCAGCTATACGACGGGGTTCATGGATCCATAGTAGGATGCCGAACTCTGCTGGAGCCATTAACGATTTGCGTAAGTGGATGTAATCGAGAATGCAGTTGAAGGCTTCATCTGATGCGGGGTATTGGTATGGAAAAGAGAACCGAGCTACATGAGCTCTGCTGTCCTTAGCACCTAACATTATACTAATATCACCTTTGCTGAACATACCTTCGCTCGGTTAGATCCATTTGGCCTTTTAAGAAGTTTAGAATCTTGCGAGATTGAAATGACATAGCTAGCTAAAACAAGGTCAGTAAACCTAGTCCATCGAGAGAGGTAGAGAAAGCCTACGCCCAAAAGCGATGCTTCATTTTCAGGATTATATTCGGTGCACGTGACTATTGTGGCGGGTGTATGAAGTCCTTGGCTGAACAGAACTTGAGTTGTTTGCAAATCGTCGGAATCAAATGCCTGTCGAACACTTTCACCAACGCCAGTGGCATCTTCGGAGATGAGAAGAACCCGTGGGATGTGCAACCGAACAGAAAAGGGTGCGAGAGGCCCTCTCATTATTGATAGTTGTATATATGTGTTTAGTAATGATGATCCAAAGGTGAATGTCGAACTCTCCTGTGTAAGAATTGAAGACTGGGTGTTTGAAGCATTCAAGTCCTGGATTCTCGATTTCTGCGTCTTTTGGAGGATTACCAAACTTGAACATTGATGCCTCCATGTCTTGATGAGGTCTTGAGATACCTCTTGAGGAGGTACAGAGTGGTTTGTTGCTTCGAATTCTGGCATGGGAGGGAGGTGAGGTGTCCGAGGCGACGAATGATTGACGGGGATCGATATGCTCGTCTCTTGAGAGCTTTTCATATTTAAAACTCTGGGCCGTCAGCCTTTCAATAGTACATTGTTTACCGCAATCTCTAACTTACACTGACATTACTGCAATGATACCATATAGTAAAGAGAGCGAGCTATCCAGACTATCGACATAAGTAGCAAGCTGAGGTCTGTGTCGCAGGAACGAGACACCCATGATTTTGAAGGGGTTGCGGGTTGACTCGAGTTTTGCATAAACTTTCGCTATGACCTGGTTGGCATTTGATACGTTGCCATAGCACTCTTGAACGGAGCGCTTCAGACTATTGAGCAGGGGCACAGTTCAGGTTTTTGAGTTGAACTGCTAGCTTGTGACAGAGACGCCCCCAGGCAGTCGCAGATAGTCTCGATGGTGTCAAGTCTGAGACATAGTTCTTCTAGTATCTGTGCGGCTGATCTATAGGATGTGACCAGTTCCTTGATGGTCTTTACCATTTCTACTAGCTGCATAGATAAGGAGGTGATCTCAAATGCCAGTGAGATGGGCTCCATGCTGGGTGATGAAGCTGAGTGAGTTTGAGGGGGAATGGAAATTCTGTTGAGGGGTTATGGCAAGCAAGGTATGACAAGTTTGAGAGAGAGAAAATTGCATTCTGTGAGGTCGTGCAAGGTGTCCCAATTTGACGTGATGATTCATCCAATATCTGCAGTTTCCCGATCAATGAATTGACTGGATCTGTGTACCATCATTAAGCGAAGAACTGCAGCAACCCTTGACCTATTTCTGGCAAGATCGTAAACCGAAAACATCAAAGTATGGGCTTGGAATGGGATCGACGTAGGGCATCAAAGTGCGAAAAAGGGCAGAGTTGTAATGATCTCAATGGCGGCTTAATATATGAGAATGGCTATCTCGATTCTTTTCATAATGCCCTTCCAACCATAGCCTTCCCAGGTTCTTCAGGTAGATGGTCCCATAGCTCATCAGTGCTTTGGTTGTTCCCAGGATAAGCAGACAAACTCTCCACGTCAACTTCTCTCAAAACATGTATGCTATCATTCGTTGGAGCCGCGGGTATCGGATTGGTAGCAGCGATAGTTGTGTTGGTCCGAGAATTACCAGCGTGGATAAAGTCTCTGGTACTCGACGTAGGTCCTTTAGTATTACCCTTGTGCATAGACGACAACGGCACGAGAGTACTCTGATTCTCGGTATTTTTTGTCGGACGTGACCGAGTTCCACTACGATTGCGAACGAACTCAATGAGTTCGCTAAGAACAGCAAATTCAAGCTTGAGCTTGATCGAGTAGGTGACCAGCTTGATACCTTGCTCCCAGACATAAAGGTCATGGAACTCTATGGCAAGAAGAGCGACATCCATTAGGATGATGACGAAGTTGATCGTGAAAAGCTTGTACAGCATGCTCTTTGTGTTGCCGAAAGCCGTCTTGAGGATCTCCATTGACTTCCACATGTACAGGCCAGAGATGATGAGTTCCTGCAGATAGAATATGGACATGGAGATCTTTTCCATTATGTTGAAGATATTGTTAAAGCCCTTCCTATTATCGCTTGGGCTATACTCAGATCCGAAGAGCAGTACAGTCATCGTCGAGTGCTAGGCCGTGGTCAGTTGGGAACCGTGTTGTTCAACAGTATGGCTTACCCAAACTAGACCGTTGATGATGATCATAATGAGAACGGCTCGTAGAATCTTGACGTCGGTGACAATCAGGTGAAGTCGCGAGTACAACACCACAGACTGGCCAGTAATGACGAGGACCCATCCAACAGTCTCAATGATCATGCCAACATAATCGTGTGTAAGATCGAAGTAAACAATGAGCCATCCTAGACAATATGGGATGATTCCGAATGATGCAATGAGAATACTCCAAAAGTAAAGTCCCGATCGTCTTTTGAAGGTAAGAGAGATGAGGGTGAGGAGTTCGATCGCATTATAGAGTGATAACGTCGAGGCAACCTTGGTAAAGTGTCAGTACATACCACCACGGAGAGGGTCATCTAAGTAGAGCTTACAACAACAAAGACATCTCTACCAATGTAGACTGTTTCATCGATGGTTGAGTAGTGAGCATCCCATTTATCGCGATGGGGTAACATCATTGTGGTCAATCGAAAGAAGCCTGGGCAGCCGTGAATGTAAAGTATTTCGGCGGAAAAGCATGCTTACAAAGGAAAAGCAAGTTAGGACATAAATGGGCGTAGTAGTCCATGCTTATCTGGGCACTGTAAAGGCGTCAAAGCGTCATAACGTACAATGCCAGGGGCCCAAGGCCGAGAAGCTTGATACTCCAAAGAACGGTCTCGATCGGCACTCACTATAGCTTAGTTGTAGTAGGACTGCCTTGGAATGACGCCAAAAAGGCGTTATTGGCCTTTTAGCATATGCCGATGAAAGTCAAAGAATATCGTGGCTTATAGAGAGCGTGTATGATCCAGTAAGTAACGCCATAGCATTCCAAGCATCCCGTGCGCCCGAGATAAATCGGAGGAGCTGATGTCGAACTTCGATAAAAAACACAATAACGCACCGCATGATAAATTCTCAAGCTACTACTGGCGAGCTTGTGTCCAGTATGTGGCTGGTAGTTCAATCTAGACCCCTCAGCTGTTGGGTCAGATGAAGACCTTGGTATTGTTTCGTTTGAGACTCCGTGGCTTCAATGATCTCACAGTAACTCTCTCTCGCGCCAAGAGTCGCCGGTCTTCATCCCGCAAGCAAGAGCGGAATATGATGAAGACGATCAATTCCTGTCATCGAGCGTGTGTAACCTGAGCTAAAGGATTTTGACACACTTGGTGCCATGGATGTGAGACATCCCGATCATCTAAGACAAAAGCAGCTTGCTAACTTGGCCAATTGAGGAATCGGTGGCTTGCAGTTAAGCTTCTGTTTATGGTTGTCATGGACGTTTTCGATCTGTACCTGCATTTAACCCAAGTGGGCTACCCAAAAAAGCCCTGGTATAGAAGTGTCACTCTTTGCCTCGGTTTGAAGGTTCTGTACGCAAATATGCCGCGGTCATTTGAGAAGCAGTCAAATTGAAGCATCACCGACCAAAACTCATCAAGACGTTTGGAAGTAGTAGCCATCGATCAAAAACTCAACTGTCAAATTCTGCAAAATTGCTTGTTCCACATCTCAACCAGCACCATAACAAAATCCTTGTATCACAAATTGATCCAGCCGTCCCCGGCCGCTTAACATTCGTTCCAATACCAATCCTGACCCTGGTCCTCGCGTAGCTGCTTGAACTTATTGATATTCCCCCCCTCTATGTCACAAAACCACTGCGCTCAGTGATTTCAGTAGCAAAACTTATTTCCTACACGGCTGCAAATTTTTGTAGTCACTGCGGCCTCTTCAGCAGTGGACTTTTCGGGGTTTTTACAACGGTACGTGTTGGCACTGCAAGAAGCAGATATCACAGGGGCAAGTAGAATGAGAAATGAGAGGAATTGCATAGTTATAAGTGGATCGCAGTGCTTGTTTGGCTTTGGTGATTCAAGCCTTCTTGGCCATGGTACGATAAACGACGATGTTGGATAACTGTGATTGCTACAATACTTCGGTGCGGTTAGTCGGTGATATTCATACCTGACAGTCTGCAGCTCTTTTGCTGCATCATAGCAAATCTGTGCCAACATTTCAGGAATTATGACTGTGGTGTCACTGTCTCTCTCAAGCCCCAGGATATTATGCGAGTCGTGAGACATAGAGATGAAAATGTGTCTTTTTTGCGCAACAGAGGGGGCCAATTCATTGTTCAATGACTGATCTTAAATTCGAATCTCAAGCCTGGTATATGACTTATGGTAAGATAAGAAAATGCATTTCGGTTATTGAAACTTCCCTTTCAACACCTCGCGACCGCCTCTCGCGGTCCTATGTAATAATGAATTTGAGAACGGATACTAAGAATATCTTGATGAAAAGTATGTGCTAGGCCATGCTGAACACAAGCTACCCCATCTATCTTAATATATAACGAACTCCTGCTCAGTTGGGAGTGTATGGGATAATTCTCCCTGCATGATTCCATCCACATACGCATCTCCCGCAAAGGTGAACCCTCTTCATGATATTGACGAAGTACAATGGGCGAATGAACGCCAATGATGAGTGCAACGACATCCCCTGGCTGTATATACTCGTGACCTAGACGAAACATCCCCTTCTGTGTCTTGAACAGGGTTCTTCCTCGCCTTGCCACAAAGGCATATCCTCGAATGTGGTCGCTTACATAGGAAAGACGTTCTGCTAAAGTCCAGCTTGGTGGCTTTGGTATTGGCGATGGCAATGTGTCTAGGTAAGCAATCTGTGATGTGGTAAGACTTTCGCTGCTAATGGATTCCTGTCGCATCACAGACCGAATGAGTGAACGAATTTCGGGATGAGTGTCTTCCGAGGTTTCATAGAAACAAGCTTGGAGAGTCCTCCACACGTAGTCCTCACCAGGCCCCGAGGTTTCTGGTAGCTGCACAAAGTTGATGATTGATGATATGCGGCGTGTCTTCTCGTTTTCTCTTTCTTCTGGGACACACTTACTACGCAAGTCCTCACTATATCGCCAGACCGCTGTTATTCAATCCACTAAACACCCATATCTGCGAAGAATACCGTACTGATTATCGCCGTCAACAAACACTGGGTTGGGTCTCTCAATGTTCCCAGTCGCATGAAACTCTCGCCCTGGATGGTTTATGGGCCACGTCTGGTAACCTTTGGGTCCAATTTGGCGCCAGTCAATCACTCAAGACGGTATGTCGCCCTGGTTTCTTTCGCTCGGTGTGTATAGATCTATGTCGAGGCCGTCGGTATCACATTCGTACGTAGCCCTAGTTGCCGTCGTGAATACCTCTTTTAGCGACAGACGGTAGTCTGCTTGGATACCCAACTTTCGATTGTTAGTTATGACTCCAAGGAGGGCGAATATGAGATCTATGGGGTCAGTTGCTGTATATAGTTGCGACGGAGGTCGTGAAAGTCATGATAAAGTAGCCGTGACAGTGGTATCTTTTGTCCTTGTTGATGCAAACGCCGAGTTAACAGAGGTAATTTGATAGAGACCTCTAAACTCATGTAAGCGAGGTCTGTTGATGTATCTAAAGGCATGAACTCGTAAAAGCTGCTGCAGAGCTTAAGTGACCTGAGTGTCTGCTCCATGAACCCTAGTGACTCTGATTTGTCTCCACACATCATGATGACATTCTTTGCTAAAGCCACTTCTTAATCCAAATTCTCTTCCAATATACTCGGTTCATCATGTCATGCAGTCCTTGGAAGAATCCATTGCAAGGCGGCCCTTTGAAGTAAGGTTCCTGTATGAGACCGGTAAAAAAAGGCAGCCAATTCGGGCCGAGCACCAATTGACCGAGTCTCTTCACGTTTCAAATGGGAACGGAAAGGATGTGGGCGATAGTCAAAGAGGTCCTGGAGAAAGTAGTGAAGGTCGGTATCATCGCATTGATCGTTTCCAACCTTGGCAGCCTTCGATCCGATACGAGCAAAGAAGTGCATGGCGATATCGGCACTGAGTGTGCCTTCGCCTAGCCATGAGCACACGTGAGACGCACTGCTGAAGATTGCCCTCATCAACCCGACTTGATAGCTCTTCTAATCAAGATTCTTCTGTTGGATGGATAAGCTATCAATACAGAGCCATCCCATGACGCCATTCTTACCAAGTTGCGTCAAGGCCTGGTAAAGGTTTCTGTGTATACGAAATAACGCTCTATTGACACGAATGCACTCCTGCTCAGATGCATCGCCCCAAACATTTGAGAGTGCTGAGTAGGTTCCATCTTCGATGTAGCCGTAACGTAGGTCGAGAGAAAGGCGGGTGTCATGGGGTGAAGGCGGATGCACACGGAGAAGCCTGATCTGTGAGTTATCGCGTAGCAATTATTTATATGGCCATTTCGTAGATGATAATATAGTATCAAAGGGGGGCCAGGTGTATGATAAGGCTCAGAGGTTTAAAAAGGCTCCGGGCTAAAGGCACAAAGGCAAAGAACGCTGATTGCGGGATAAGGTCAATGACCAGGTTCTGTGGCATACTTTTTTACGTGCCTATGCGATAGTGTTGATGTTGGCTCTAGTACTATTCCATTTGAGGCTCTCATTGTTAGAGCACGAAGTACCCTCGTCTACAAGCTTTATGCCTGGGCATGCGGGGAGAAGTGACGTATACCAAACGACTGGGGGCTTTCAACACACAACCAACTTACAGGCCACAATGGTTAAGGAGACACAAGAGAACTTCTGGTGTTTAGATGATAGGTTGAGATTGATCTTCGGTCATCTTGCCTCCCCTACTGTAGGCAGACGGGCTTAGTGCGACCTCAGGCTGAAACATGGTACTTGACAACAGGACTTAACTATTCGCAAGGAACATCTGTCTCTGCATCATCCCTCTAATCATCTAGAGGTGTCGACCATCCGTTAGCAGCGTCGTGGTCCTCGATTCTAGTCGTTCCGCGTAACGTCTTGTATCTCTTCATCTGATGTGACTGCTCTGACTCCTCGCCCTTCAAAACCCTCGTAATTCGCTCCGCAACCTCCTGCCCTTCAAAGTAAGCGCCCTGCAAGTACCCGAAGAACTCAGCCGAATTAGCCTCGCCGGCAGACCACAATCCATCCTCGTTGGCACGGAGGTTCTGGTGTTTCTCCAATGTCATACCAACGGGCCAGTTACTGTAGGACCCGTACGACCACCTGTTTCTCATTTTAGCGAACATCTCAGCGCGGGGGACGGCGTGACTCACTCTTCCATACTCCAGCAGGGATACATGAATGCAATGGGCTCGGGAACGTGCTTATCGGGGAACATGGAACGTAGCACCTCCATGATTTCTTTTTTGGTCTTTTGGTCTGACTGTTGCTCAACTTCGTAAGCCTGCTGTTGCACAACTGTTCCAAATAGGATATTCGAGCCTGGAATGAAACCCGGGATACTCAGAGACTGAAACAATGGGTAGTAGCCGAGTTGTTCTGGGTCGGCGTACAGGGAGTACTGTGTGTCTTCGGGCCAAAATGTCTCGTTAAACTGCATAGGTATTTTGGTATATGTTCCCATCTGTATTTGCTGTATGGTCTCTCTCTTCCAGCCAGGAAGCATAGGTTTGAAGTCAACAGCGTCATTCTGGAGGACACCGACGGAGAAAGTACAGATGGCGTGATCTGCTTCGACACAGGAGCGTTGGCTGCAGAGGACCTGGTGACGCGACCGGTAGGGAGGTCGAATGCTGTTGATAGTGCAGGAGCAAGGCCGGAGGACCTTGTGACGCGCGCGTTGGAATCCCGTGATGCAAGGGGCAGACGCGCTGATCCTGCGGAAGATTGAGGGGCTGCTTGATATTAGTCTTTTTGACACTTGTTGATGCAAGAGCCACTCACCATTCACAGAAGGAGATGCCAAGGGGTTCGAGCCTTCCCGAAACCTTTAGCTCGGAGGAAGTCATTGAGGGAGGCCTGAGAGGGGATCTTTGCTGACTTCAGAGCATCTCTTGTTTGGCTGACTGAGTTGCCAAAGCGAACGATTTCGTCATCGAATGATGGGACAGTCAGGTGCTCATCAATTGCTTCTTGGGTCTTGGCTGGAAGCTTGATGGAACTTGAGACAATTAGTCATGCTACAATACGCAGGTTAGTCTCGTACCTTTGCTTGGCCTGTTTGGCTTGCTGAAGCAGCTGAAGCACATTCGAGGGCAGATCGATCTGTGTCAATCCAGGCTTGTCCGACTTGTGCTTTCTCTTCAGGGCTTGCGTTAAGGTACTTGTCGCGAGAAGAGATGCATGTGTCCTTGCAGTCATGGACGATTTCCGCGAGGGTGTTGATTTCCGTGTAAGACATGCAAGGGGATACAATAAAACTTAGGACCTCTATTATAGGTAATAAAAAACTTTAGGTAACCTTAGGCAACCTTAGGTAAATTTAGTATAATTTAGTATAGATTTAGAAGATCTTAGACTAAGTATTTTAATTACCTTAATTTAATGTTAGAAGTCTTCTTACACCCCGAGGATATGGCGAAGGATGGTGAGTGATTCCCAACTAAATAGCATGCTGTAAAAAGACCACCTTCCTGAGAAGGTAGTGATGGGATCTCAAGCCGTGAGGGCCGAGGGAGATGAGGGTTGTCGACGACGACGCTTTAGACAGAGCTATGACGACCGCAATGATGGCGAAGCCAATCAAAGAACGGCTCTCTTGAGAGAACCGTTTAACGGAAGCCAAATTCTGCGTCCACAATCGCGTTTTGGTCTCCAGAACGAGGAAGGCGAGCCAAGGCCGGGTCTCAACGCAAGTCAAGCGAGAATAGGGGCCGGCAGGCAGAGCGCGGGGATGGGCTTGCAGTACACAGAAAAGATCAACAGACGGCGGGAAGCTGATGATGGACAAAGAGAAGACACAAAATTTACTCAAGGTTGGGTTGACGTATGGCAGATGAGGAGGGAGTTCCTTCCCGTTTGGGAAGGCACACCAGGACATGCCTCGAGGTACTGTCTGGAAGACACGGAAGGAACGACAACCCACCGACACAGGCCAAGTTAACCAACCAATGACAGAGGCCTTGATGGTTTCTTCTCAATTGTCAACGAGTGACTTGTGTATTGTGATCTTTGCGTTTCTGATGAATCTTGCAGCCGCTTTAATCGCCATCCAGATATCTCTTTGGCTGTTGTGATCTCACCCGAAGGATTCTGAAGACCTCCGATCCAATTCGCACCGAGCTCGAGAGTGAAAGGCGTACCGTCGGAGGATTTTCCGAAAGTGGTATGTTTCATGCGGCCCCCTACGTAGTCATTGTGTTCAAGGATGATGAAATCGTGAATGGACGCATTGTGCCAGGTTTGGGCAGCAGTGATACCAGCTACACCAGCACCAAGAATTGCAACCTTGGCTTTGGTGCAGGTTTCTTTGCGTGGTATTGATGCTGCTTCGCTTGAGCCCAGTAGAAGGCCCAGGGATAGGGAGAGCGCTGTTGCACCAGATGTCGTCCACAACAACATGAGGGGCACATTTCTAAAACGCACAAATGAACGATCACGGATAGATAGAGTGGTTATGTTTTGATTTTAACTCGTTTAGGTATTGGGATGTTTGATTAATAGATATGGTTTTTAATGACACGGGCTTTTTCCTACATCCGAGTGCGGGTCGGAACCTGTCACGCATTCAATGCCTGTGAAGTTGGTAGATCTCGACCTTTCCTTTTAGCTCCGACGCGCCATGGACGTATCTCGAACGACCAAGCTTGAATAGGCCATCCTCTTTGAATCTAATTGAATGGCTGTGTTCCTGTTGGATACTCCCCTTGTCAAATCTCCACCGTGGTCCTCTTACTTCCACTCCAGCTCGGATATATCGCAAACAGGTCGCACTTGATGCGACAGCCATCGGAACATGTGTTTCATCTCAAACTCTTACCTTAATACACAATCACGTGCTGCCACTATAAAAGGCTCGTAGAATCACACCTATTGGCTTCCGATGACACCATCAACATCTGTCATCACTGTAAATCCATTTCACTCAATCTAGCGAAATGGCCCCCCTCCACATAGGTGCACTTGTCTACGACTATCAAGCTATAGATGTCTTGGGCCCAACCGACCTCCTCCACTCTGCCACCAAGCCATACATCCAGACTTTATCTGGCTATCTGAAGATCGAGCAAGACATCATCTCTCGCGCCCCAGAGTTTGTCTTTCATCACATCGGCATCACTCGTGAAACCTTTGTTCTTCAGACAAGCAACATTCCGATTGTCCCGACTACAACCGTTGATGAATGCCCTGATCTCGGAATTCTTCTACTCGGTGGTCCGGATCCCACGAACTTCGAACTTCATCCCAAGTATGCCGAGTTTATCCGAAAGCACGTTGCAGCTGGAAAGCTCCTCTTCACCACCTGCACTGGAGCCAGCGTCGCAGCAGCAGCGGGCGTTCTTGAAGGCAAGAACGCGACAGTCAACCACGGTGCCATCCAGCCTCTCAGGCTGAAATTTCCGAATGTCAAGTGGACTGATGAGAAGAAATGGATTGTCGATGGAAACATTTGGACTGCGGGCGGTGCCGTCGCTGGAATGGACATGTTTGCGCATTGGATTAAGGAGAATTTTGGAATGGATATCATGGTCTTGGCTGCGTCGATGTTGGACTATGAGCCGAGGGACGTTGATGGTATCCTGAACGTCATTCCGAAGAGGTATGATGAGAACGGCAAGCAGTTGCAAACTCATGTTTTCAAATAGAAAATGGTGCCAATACCTGATGAGACCATCCTGGGCGGTATTGGTTGAGACACCTAGGCAGGTTCCTGTTACATCGTCCAAGGAATAATTGAAACTAAGTTTTTTCGCTGCCGGTTCATGCTCTCGTTCACAAGTCTCAACTGCAATTGAAACGTAAATCTTATCTATTGCATATTAAGCCATCTCATGACTGGGTATATAACATATCTAAACCAAACACCATCGCATCGATCATCATTTTCTTGCATCAGACTCTTCAACCGTAAACTCAACTTCCTTGGTAATTCCAGGCATTGATGGAATAATTTCGTCCGAACTAGCCTCGCCGCCTCCCCCGTGAATGTAGACATTCCGATCATTCACACTTCCAAGCCCCGTTGTTGATCTAATAGACCTTCCGTTACTCCTCTTCCAGTTTGATCCATTTCCGTCGGCGAGCATGATACTTCCAGGTTCTGGACCGCCTTTGTACTTTGAGCTGACGTTGTTGGACGAGAGAAGTGAACCGAAGATGGGTTTGAGCTTTTGGCGCATCCATCCCCACGTACTGGGTAGGTTAGCTGTCACGACGGCAACGAAGGACTCTCGTACAGCCCAACTCGCTCCTTCTTCTGGCCCCGTCTTGGGATTCTGGGGATGTCAGTGCACTCTTCATCATAACCTCTGTGGTGGTGGAAAGTCGCATACCTTGAGGATGAGGATACATCGTAGTAAGCCAGCAACCATCACAAATACGGCTCCAGAGAAGAGCACAAGCAATCCATATTTCTTCACTTTGGGAATTCGAGCGCCCCAAAGCATCGGAATGGGGATCGCGAGCAAGTAAATGTCAGTCAGGATGTTGAGGCTGACGATGATGAAGATGTACAGCTTGGACAACGCAGGGTGGCAGAAGTCTACAACAAGTTAGTACTTTGCCTGCCTCTCAACGCAGTTGTGTCTCTACGTACTGCCTGGGTCGGGGTAAATCTGCCAAAAGCGGTTGAATGGATGGCAGCTAAATAGAATGCAGCAAACGATGGCGATGTAGGTAGAGGCGATGAAGCCGAAGCCGATGTAGATTCGAGTTTTGTAACCGGTGAGACCAGCCTGGACTGCTTAGCCCTGTCATTCCGTTTTCATGACGTGTTGAGCTTACCGTGAGTCGGAAGTAGAAAGCGCATAGCGCACTCTTGATAACCCAGAGAACTGTTGCGTACGTAATCCAACCAGCGATCTGGATCTTGGATCCCCCAACCCTGTCAAACTTAGTTACCCATGTCTGCTGCAGGGTCACACGACCTTACCTCCATCCATATTCTTCACTGTCCGGCGACAGAGCCTTGCGCTCCTCATCCGTCATCCCACTGTTTGTCAAGCCTCGAAACTTTGCTCCAACAGTATACGCAAGCGCCGTCTCGATCGTGTACGGAACAATCGTCACGAGCATGAGGTAATCATCGGCCTCAAAGTTCCGCACGCCGACTTGTCGTATCCTCGCAAACGTTCGCAGCCCAATGACCGAAATGCCAATAGAGAGCAGTGTAAACGCCTCGGCGGCGAAGGAGGTAGCACTGCCCATGGCTGCAGAAACAAAAAGCGATACGAAAAACAAACGGCTGCATAGGGGTCACGACCCAAGGGGAGGGGAAGCCTTTAAAGCCAGTCAATGCCTGAAAAGCACGTAACCACTTGCATGGGTCAAGTCCGTCCCTCCGAGGAACCATCGCCAATCACAACTCTATCTTGCAGCATCGTTCCGGTGATAAGAAGCCCAGCACAGATCCGCGCCCAGAAGGGGGTGTCATGGGAATTAGATGCGGATGAGGCTTGCAGTAGTATTCTACGCTAGAAGACGATCGACATTCGCCAAGGATTTGGTGTAGAAATGGGCCTCTCAGCTGCCGACTCGAGTCATTCCCTCACTGAAGATTACTTAAAAAGTCTTTGTCAAACTTGATAAGCACGATGACCATCTCATGTCAAGACGTGGCAATGAGTCGTGCGTTTCAGATAACGCCTGGAGTTTCTTGGAGGAGAAGAGGAATGTTTATCGGTTGGTGATGTTGAACCGTTCTCTCGGGAAGAGGATCCCGCTTCCCGAAAAGACCAATCAGCGACGATCAGTGTCAGCTCTATTGAGTCGACTCAGCACCTGCAGAGTCAGAAAGAAAGGGTTCATGAATGCCTTACCTTGTTGAGACAATGTAACCGGCTTTACCAAACTCAAAAGCCTCTCCTTTCTTTGTTCATGATCTCCGGATTTGCAAAGACCAGCGCCCATTTCAGGGGCTACCGAGTCCCCGGATTCTTCATTGCAGCTCCCCGGCAAGCAAAATGCTCCACATTATTCCGAAATTTACAAGGATTGTTCGGAATCAGAGGAGAGGGTTCTGCGCCGCAGTTCCTTCAGGAGAAGTTATCTTGATGTGATTTCATGATGTCTTAGAATGCATGAGTCGTGGATTGACACGTCAAAGGTTCTTTTGTTGAGTCTGATTGCAGAGGTTCTTGACAACAAACCAATGCGGCAGATCGACCGCAATTGAGACGTGTTCCGCTAAAGTGCCCCGCTGACTTTCTTAGTGCTCGTCATCTTTTCCATTTGGAATCCGTAGGGCAGACTACAACGCTGGCTACGCTGAAAAAAGATTGCGGTTGCAGATCACGAAACTTTGGATTCCTTGACACATTACTTTATTGTGATTATTTCCATCAAGCACAGGAAATTACAGCCTTATGGGGCGAACGTTGGGTCGTGTTGAGATGGCGGGAGGCCATGAACACGTGGAACCGGAATGCCTGGTCGGAAGCCCAAATTGGCGTAGGGTGGCTGTCTCGCTCGCAAGACATGGATGTCTTGCAAGATCAGTCTTCTTCGACTGTGTATCTATATCTCGTTCCCGGAATAGAGAGAAAGCTACTCTAAATAGAGTTTACAAGGGAATTAAAAGCTGATCAGAACGTCAACCTAGACAATCACGGGGTTAAAGGCTTATTAACGCCATTCGAAGATTCATATGTCAAAAGCTCAAAAGCAATCGGACAAAACTCTGAGCTGAAAATCACAACATCGGACCAAAATCGTCCGAGTCTGGTTAACCAAGACTCAGGCCTCGATTTCTTTTCAAAGGACATCATGGATGAGAAGGTTGAGCTTATCGCAGCTCAATATGATAAGCTTGATGAGTCCCGCGTTTTCGTCGGACACATGGCCCTACTTTGAGATGCAGGACGCAAGAGACTGAAGAGGGTGGTTGACACTTTGAGTGAGCAAGAACCTGAGTTTAAGACATCGATATATGAGCATGTAGGCGATGAACAAGTCAGCGTTGAGAATTGAACAGAAGGCAACAGGAGTTCCAGGCTTCACAATAATGGCAGACGTGAAAAGGAGCTGGAGTGAAATCTTGTCACAGATCATGGATGGACGGTGGTTTTTCAGGAAGGGAGCAGTTCCTGTGTAAAAAACAGTCATACGCAATACTACGATTGAAGCTTCACTGACGTCATCACTGACATTCAAAGACAACCAACCCAAAGTCATTGGAAAAAGCAAGATCTTTTGATGCATCGAAAGCTCATGCGCGAAATTACCTCCTCAATCTCAATCTATCTACATCCAAGCATATTAAACAAATAAGCTAAAAAGTCCTTTTTCGCGGACGACCAAGAAGTTTCGAAAAACTAAACAAATCAAGTCATTTTCCCATATCCAGCAATATCCCGGTCATTAACGCATAACTTCATAAGCAACCCTTGTCTAGTCAATTGCTTCGATTGAATAAGCTCATCCGCAAGCCCCCCTTCTTAGGCTTCTGATGAAAAGAGCTCTGCGCGCTGACGGGTCGATGTTCGAAACTGTCGATGCTCTCCATGCGCTGAACGGGCTGACGGACTGCGGGTGGTGGGGGCTGCTGCACGAGCTCTCCGCGGAGAGCTTTGCCTACTTGATCATGTTGACGTGAGTAATCATCATGCTTGGACTTGGCTTCGATGAAGCGGTCTTCGGCTTGGCGACGTCGTTCCTGCAGAGCGCGGATCTCATCGTCGAGTTGGTTCATTTGGGCTTGAGCTTCACCCATGAGATGATCATACTCGTGGATCTTCTGCTCAAGAGGTAGAAGAACGCTCTTCTGAATGGAGGGACTGTTGAGACGGTTGATGTCATTGCCAGGGACTGCTAGACGGTCTGGTGAAGGCGCGCGACGCTGCTGATGCTGCTCTGAGGCCATGGATTGAGAAACACGGCTCTGCTGGGTGTTTGGCCCATTTCGGGGAGGTGACTCTCCATGAGGTCGGGGTTCAGACTCCGAAGCGCGGCGGGATTGTCGTCTGTAACGACCACCTTCTCTAGGACCATTGGGCTGCTGCTGCTGAGGACCGCCGTCCATTCCGCCAGGGTAAGTAGGAGGCATTGGTTGCTGAGGACCTGGACCTGGACCTCTGGAAGCGTTGTTGTTTGGACCTTGACCAGGAGGCTGTCTACGCTGTCCCGCATTACGAGCGACTTGACCAACCGGAACAACACGCTAAAAACAAAAGGTTAATAACGAGGCTCTGGCGCGGAGAAAAGATGTTGCAGAAAAACAGTGTTCTCTAGCGTGAAAAACTCACCTGCTGTTGCTGTTGTGCTTGTGCTAGCATGGCGTCTTGGAGTGCCACGTCAGAGGTGGGTGACCGCATGTCGAACTCTTCGCTCTGAGGGCGAAAGTCATCGAGTTGCTCGGGCGATTGAGTGCGTCTGTATCTCGGGCTCTGGCCATTTCGCGCAGCACGAGCTGCCTCGCGGGCGTCGCGAGCAGTGCGAGGCTCAACTGGATAGCCCGGGTCTTCCAGGTTGTATCTTGGCTGATGGGGAGCCGCCATGGTAGCCATCATGCGGGGGGTGAAATGCGGTGAAAGAACACAAAGAACAAAAAAATTGGAATGAGAATGTCTTACGAACAAGACATGAAAATAGCGGGTAGAGAGTGAAAGGAATGAGAATCTACACCGACAATGCCAGGAACTGGTTCATGTTTTAGTGAGGTCTGGAAAGGGGATGGCTGAAAATCGCGAGGTTGGTCGTTGGGTTGGTTTGGCACAGCCAAGTCGGCGAGTCGCCAGATTAATTTGAGGTTGGGGAGTTTTCTTAGCTCCAGGGGAGTACCCACTGAAAGACAACACCAGCCACTGCAATCGCCAGACCTTGGCGAGAAGGTGTCAAAATAAACTAGGCAATGATAGCCTAAATTTATCCTAGACTTACCCAAGTCTTTTTTATCACCGAGGATCAAGGCCTTGAGTTTTCTCTCCTCCCCTGACTGCGTAGCACAGTCAAGACAGTGCCTTTCTATTTTTACAATGGAATATGCAGCAATGCGCATCGCTTCGTATCCATCAATCAAGCACACGTTGAATTCACCTGCAACAGAGTGTTCTTCTGTACTCGTAATTGATCCACGTACTGACACAGCGGCTAGATGCATCCCTTGGCTTCCAGGGGTCATCGGGCGTGGCTGGGTCTCGAAAACCCGGTATTCCCAGATTGACGGGCGTCTATCACTTCGTTAAAGCAAGGAATTCGAGATAAAACGCTTCAATGACTTGCTTTAGTGTTTGCTATTTGTTAAACGAGCCTAGTTCAGCCGTTGAGTTGTGGTCTTGGGCTTCTTGGCTGGTGATGCATGCCATTTGAGGTTGCACTCACTTCTGCATCTCAACGTTACACAGTGTTATCTGGACGCGCGTCGAGACAGCAACCAGCAGTGCTCAACCTTTGCATTCACTGTTATTCTTCTTCTTTTGAGTGCTATGCGAAGGTTGGCTCAAATTATGTCGCACTCAATTGCGACGGTTTATGCTTGCGACCGTTGTAGGAGTCTGATGACTTGCTCTTCGTTAGCCGTAGACTTATCGCTCATGGTGCGACACGCAAAATTTTCCGCGTCAGAAGCCAAGCGGCCCGTCTCATCACATCCAAGCCCAATCTCACCGCCATCGATTACCGTGACTCACATCTCAAACACAGCCCAACGTTCGTCGCATACAGGGTAAATGCTTGCCAATGCCCAGCATAATTAACAGCGACACCTCACGTCATTCAGACGCAGCGAAATGACCCAAGATACGACCGTGCCAAAATTGGTAACCGTCATAATCACAACTTCCCCAACTCCATCCGCGCCTTCGACCGAACTCGTCTTAGCGGTCCTCGAGTCATTTGAAGAGCATTGTCATGCTTTGACATTATGTAATGTTATTGTTGTTTTCGACACATTTGATCAGATAGGTCAGACTGCGCGATTGAAGAAAGGACAAGTCACGCCTCAGCAGGCAGCAGATTTTGACGAATACAAGAAGAATGTCAAGGAGCTGATACTCATGAAATACCGCCATGTCGGTGCTAAGTTCACTCAACGGCGTGCTATGGCGGAGTATGGTAGTCCCAACCCCCAGAACACGGTTGACTACATGATATCGCAAACCAGCAACAAGAAAGTCACCTTTATAGAGCCGTCAAGACGACTAGGGTTCGGTCTTGCAGTCAGATCAGCCTTGAGAGTAACTCAAACTCCTTTCGTTTGGGTACAGCAACATGACTGGGCTTTGGTTGCGGACTTGCCCGTGGCGCCTCTTGTACAAATCATGAAAGCATACGATTCACATCCAGAAACTCCCATCAAGTATATATGCTTAGCTGCTATTCGTATGCTCTCACATGCCATATCCGAACAGCATCCCATCCTACGGAAGCTATCATCATCTCTTACACAAAAATACGACGATCCGACGCATCCTGGTGTAAAAATACCCTTGACGCCGATTTACTTCTGGCATGATAAACCCCATCTTGCATCAACAGCACATTACCTGGAGAGGGTATTTCCCTCTCGTTTGGCTATGCTGCGAGGAGACTTTATTGAGGACAAGATTGGACAAAGAGCTCGCGCTCAGATGAAGGATGGCCACGTAAGTGTACTTATATTCTATCCCAAACCAAAATCGGGAGTTGCTGCCATGTGAAAGCACTTGCTGACGACAAGCAGTGGACGAAATGGGCTACTTGGCTCTACTACCCTGATGACGGGAAACAACTATGTTTGAAACACCTACGAGGGAGGACTTGGGCGGGTGCTGAGCGACAAGCCGATAGGGCTGCTATGTGGAGGGAAAGGAATGAGGCTGAACGGGCAGCTCAAGACGACGGCTGGTCTGGATAAGGTAGCCACTGTATTCTTAGTGAGCCAAACGCGCCTCACGTTAACCTTCCTTCCTTCATTTAAGCACCGCGATTGCTTCATCGCAACACTACAGCACAGATTTATAGGCCTTTTCTCCTTACGGCTATGAACTAGCGACAGCTCTCTTCTTTTGAAAATCTCCAGTTTTCTCAGTTTTCTCACGTTTCTTAGTTTACAATGCAAGAATCACTCCATTCACTACTCATGCGCACAGCTCCTCGCCATCCCTTCATGCCTCTACTTTCCTCATCTAAAATTTTCGAGAGCGCGAACAACACCAGTTTCGAGTGCAGCACCGAAGCGATATTCGTGGATACTGGAATAAGCATCCAGCCTGGGAAATGATACTCTCCGAGAAGATTGCAAAGGTCGCTGCCAACATCTATCGTCTCCTCGATGAATATGTCAACATCTGACTCGGCGATATTAATCCCGAGTACTGGACTCTTGGTACCCTTGAGAGTTTGTACGATCTTCTGTTTCACGCTACTCGCCATATCAATGTCCCGAATCAGCGGAAAGAGAAGTTTGGCGACATCAAGATTTGCTTGGTAACCTGCGCTCTTGCAGATGCCTGGCGTGGCATGAAGCCAGCACTTTATCCAAAGCGTCTTCAAGAAAAACAGCTTTTCTTCCCCATTTCTCACAAAAGCCTCGCAGACGCGACCACAGTCAATGTGAGCGAGGGATCGGAGATCGAGCCCTCTATTCCTACCCCAAAAGGACCCCAAACGAATCCCATGACTTGCAAGCAAGCAGCTGCGCCGACAGGGAATTGCTGTTTCAGCGACGACAGGCGATAACGCTGATGTAATTCCACTGTCTGGACAGGTTTACAATACTGACTTCTACAGTTCCTCTCAACTGGTTGCGACTTGATTTCCGGACTTGAACAATACCAAGATGGGGAAAAGGACAGCTTCCTGAAGATGTTACGGAAGCTTCCCATCATCGCTTCAACAGCCATCCGGCAGCCTCTCCACTCATCCGCTTCACGGTATCCTCTCTAGTCGCTCGCCTCACGGCATCCTCACAGCGCCCTTCTCTGCAACGCAGCGGCACTATAAGGATGTTAAACAGGGAATCAAGCAGCCCCATCCCGCAAAAGCATTCTTGCTGGGCTCTGATAGCTATGCCGGAAGCACTACTTCTAACATCAAGCAAATTGTTCCGCAGGGCGAAGACCCCTAGGAGAAGGAACTTTTGGTCAAGCTACTTAAGGAAATGTATGGTACCCATACTATCTTGGACAATTTCCTGTTCAACATGCATTTGCCAGTCACATCAATGCATAGTGATCGGATCCGGTGGGAGAGAGAGACATAAAGCTAAAGAACACCAATAAACACATATGGGTAACATACTTATTGCATTCACTGTTACCTAGGGTCTTACTTTTGGCTAAAAAGCTAGATATCCTGGCGATGAACCCTAAAGATTTGTAAATAAGTGGCTGCTGCTCTTCCGTAAGGATAATCAGGCTCAAAACATATAATTCACATGCAAGGCAAGGTGCCTGAACTTCCAAAATCTGATGTCAATTGGTACCTTTCAGTGTGTTGGCTTGATATATCTCGTTGAGATATTATAAGCTTCTCAGTAAGATGTCTGATGGAAGCAAGTCTGTCAACTCAGGATAACGCATTCAAGATGACTTCCACTGTGACTGATCGGTCAGCGGCCTGAGTCGCCTCCTCACTTCTCAACATATTCTACACCATGCGGTCCGTCGCTCTCATGCTCATAAATCAATGTCTCAAACTCAAGTTCTTGTGTAACGTCTTTCAGGTCACCGTCCTCTCTAAATCGCTTCCTGATTGCTGCCAGGTTCGCTCGGCAGTAGACAATTATGGCAATGTCGGCAGGATAGAGCGAGAGCTCTTCGATCATCTTGATGAGAAATTGCGTAATGTGATCGGCTTGTCAGAGATTGAATCGCGTCGCTTTGTGGAAGTGATTTCTGCAGGGGCAGTTGAGACAATTGAAGAAGATAGGGTGGATTCGATCCGAAAAAAGAGGTGCGATGAAAAGATGGGAAGATGAAAAATCTCTGCGTAGGAGGTCGGGAGATGAGAGGTGAAGAATGAAAGAAGGACAAGTTCAGAGAAGGAGAGGGGCTTGAGGCCTGAGCTTCCTCTATCTTTCTATCAACCTGTACAGCCTCAAGTTCAGGAGATTTCTCATCGAGGGCGGCCGACGTACTCGATTTCGCCTTCTCATGGAATCTCCAAACCGTTGACTAAGCCCCAGACCCTGCGGCTTCGATGACGGTTCTGGCGCCCTGCAGTTGCTTCTCGTCGCTGCGTGAGCCTCCATGTCGGCCATGAGGGTAGAAATGGAATCTTTGAGCCTAGTAGCAGGCTTTCTATAGATAGCCGTGCCATTTCTCAGACTTTTGACGAGGCCTGAAACGACGTCTCATTCGTGCTCTAGCTTGGTAACAGCGGTTGATGCGAGGGCGGGAAGCATGTTTGACATTCCTAGGGCGTTTTCCGTCGTGCCATCATGGTATTATACAAATCCAGGTCAGGTCGGCAACTGTAGAAGTCAGTATTTCAAATTCGTATAAGCATCTGATGTACCTGGGCGCTATTGTCCACCAGAGATATCTGCTGTTGGCGCGGCTGGTTTGACTGAGGCTCAAGAGATTACGTTGTAGAATGTTTGCAGGTCGTGGGGTCTGGTGGGGTCTTTCAGGGCTCGGCCTCTGATTTGGTACTCTCATTGACAGTGTTCTCATCCGTGAAGAGAAAAGGCTCATGAACCTGTGACATTTTGGCGATGGGTTTTTTTTTGACAGCGATGCCTGAGAGAAGGGAAGCTGAGGGCGCATATTCCTTTAGTTTTCATGAAGGCAGCTTTGATGTACTGAGTCGGAAGGGTTAATCCGGTGTGCTGATTGCCATTTTGATGGCTAGTTCTTGCAAGCCCGCCACCCTAAACCATAATGGTGATGCCGGCAAGGGGATGCAATAAAACTTAGGACCTCTATCATATGTGACAAAAGACCTTAGGTAACCTTAGGTAAATTTAGTATA